>JAZAYU010000035.1:2455984-2694368 GCA_038501625.1 Corbicula japonica
TTAGACTGAAGAAGTCAAAAGATTCCTGTTGAAAACTACTGAATGGTAGCTTGTCAGTGGATTATTAGGCCTTTAAATTCAAAGGAGCATAAGGCCCATCGACGGAACAATCAGATGCATGGAGTTTTTCTTGAAAACAATATGTAAGGCTGGTGAGAACCAACTTTTATGTGAAGTTGAATTGTGAACTGGACCTCGCAATGTCACTCAGTCACATTGTGAGACACACTGAGCTTAGCGAAGACCAGCGCCACAATTCAGTTTTGTATAAGAGTTTTTTGTCACTGGTCATGTTCGTCATTCAGACATGTGAGCTCATGGCAGTCGAAGATATTGTTTGTGAGAGTACTGAACACGAGGTATGAGATTTCTTTGATATTTATTCTTATAAAACACATGGCACAAGAGCAAATCTACACCACAGGGGCGTTGAAGACTGACCCTGTTTTCTAAAAAAAAAAGAAACTGGCCGCCGCCCCTGCCCCCCTCCCCTAAAAATGAGGGTCTACACTTGGTCTACACTGCATAAACATAATGATTACTCTTTTGGTTGATAGATTGGGATCGTTATCAGTCTATTCACACCAAATTTATGATCAAATACCATGGAATAGGTATATGGATTACAGTCAATAGGCCACAAACATGTCAAATGAGCCACACTTTATTTTGAAAAAGCTCAAATAGGCCTCAAAATAGGCCACATTTTTATTTTATTTATAAAGTTTTTAGCATCATTGTGTTAATATGTTCTAGTTTATGATGTTTTATAAAATATTTTTCATGAACAAATTGCTTCATAGATTGGACATTTTGTACAAAGCAACATGTACTTTTTCCGGATTTTTGTCCAAGACTATCATGACTAAACAGGTGGGAAAACAATTTTAACAAAATGTTGCAACAAAAGAAAAGACATCATTTATATGTCAATATGCTCTTTTGATCAATGACCTTACAGGGCACTCGTTTGGCCATTTTTAGGGCCGAATATGGGCCCCATTCCCCTGTCAAAATAGTATGTATTTTTCCCCTATTTCAGAAAAAATTCCCCTTAAAAAATCGACCCCCCCCCCCAAAAAAAAAAATGAAAAAAAAATTAAACAGTAACAAAATTGTTTTATTTGTAAGTCTACAGTCACAAACTATGCTTGCTATTATAATCAGAGATAGAAAACAATGTTATGAGTGTGTGTGACCTTTTAGTAAAAACATGGATATATGATTTAAAATTCCCCTTTTTGTCTTAAAATGATGCAAAATTCCCCTTCCTGCTTAGTCTACGAAAGTCACTCTGTCTACACTAGCACAGAATCAAATATTGATGGTTGCAACATAAGCTGTGTATTTTGCATTGTCCAACATGGAAATTGGTTTAGAAATAAATTTATTTATTTATTAAATATGACACCTTTGACTGCATTAGCACCTCTGACTTTTACTGCAAGTGATGTAAATTGTGATCTTATATACTGGCAACAGTGTGACACCTAAACAAAACTGATTGAATCAACAGCTTGGGTAGGTGTAGAGAAGAGATTATAACTGTAACATAAATTACTTTACTTTTTTAAGCAAAAATGACAATAAGATGATGTTTTACTTTGTTCTTGGGTTTCAGGATGACAAGCACAATTTTAGATATCAATTAAGCAATGATACTATTTTTTTTTAAAGCTTGTGTAAATCTAAAAACAAAACTAACTCTTTACAGTGATTGCCATATTCAATAGACTTACAAGTACTGCCTGAATTGACTTGTGGCCTATTTGACATGGTACCTCCAGAAACAATTTATGTTTGTTTTTATATTTTGGCCAAATACATGACAGATTGACCTAAATGTATGAAATTTCAGGTTTTGTAAATTGTAAATTGTATAGACAATAATTTTCTTAAAGTAACTACTGAGTATTACCTTTTTAATTTTAATACACAGTACTGTAGTATGAGATTTTAAATAAAAGGGAAATTTACCCTTTTACTCTACAGTAATGCCTTTTTACCCGTGTGAGACCGGTGTAGATCCAGATTAACTGGCACATCTAATCAGGATCTGCACTGTTCACTATTTGGTCAGAAATAACATAATGATTTAAACAAGTGAACATTGCAGATCCTGATCAGACATCATGGATGTGCTGGCTGATCTGAATCTACACAGTTTTTCCATGTCATAAAGGTGTTTACATGGAGGAAAGGGTTAATCTCCAATATATAATCATCAGTTGGGACCAAAAAGTTTGACCAGAAAGCAGAATACATGTGTACCAAGAATAGCATCAAATATCAAGTTAATGCTCATTTTGGGAATTAAAAGTGTTCTATTATTACCATATTTTCTGTCATGTGCACATTTCAACATGATTTCATAATCAAAATATGTATGTGAGGTACATGTACATGTATAATCAAATACACTATTTACAAGGTGTCTGCTTTGTTTTGTTTTATTTTTGCAAATTTTGTTAAATATTCACGGTATCACTAAATTTGCTCAGCATCAAAAAGTTGTGTTTTAGAAAATAAAAAAATCAGAGCTTTCATAATCATTTAATCATTTAAATTGTTGAAAAAAAGTAGATTGCTGTGAAGAGGAAGAGAAACATTTCTTGCCATGTCAGTGGGTTTTTGAGGACTTTAAATACATGTAAAAATCTGAATATACCGGTACTTGGATCTGCTTAAGCTGGACTTTAACACAAAAAACTGGAAATTGCACTCATAATAAAAACAATGATTTTTTTCTTTTGTATGTTTATGTTTTAGCAATGTAACAGTAGAGAAGTTTACATTTTTTAATATATGGTACTTTTTAAAGAGAAATTTACCTAACATATTTTAAATTAGTTGTGCCTAAATTTCTGCAACGAAAAATACAAAATCAAGAAAATACCAACTGGAATGAGCTTCAGAATTTGAAATTCACATTTTTCAGTATATATATTACATTTATAAAATACTTACCAGACAGAGTCCAAAAGTGGTTATGAATAATGGCATGTTTATGTGTTCATGGGTTTACATTTTTTTGCAAACAATCTCTTAAAATTGTTATTATACATTTATAAAAATGGACCAACAACATTTTTAATGCATGATTTGATTGGCAAGCGCAAATCATTTATGTAATGAAAATAGATATAAAGAAGCATTTTGTTTCAAATCAGTTACTAAGACCTGTAAAGGAGTGTTACATACGGATGACATTGTACATGTTAATGTTTAATTGATTGAGATTATTTCATCTATTTTGGCCCAATAGATGAACTATTTTTCAACTTAAATAAGTAATTCTATCATGCACATTTAAGTAACTTGGCTCAAATATGTACCATATTGTCACCAAATATGTACCATATTGTCATAATATTTTTCACACAGCATCTATAGCTTCAATTTACTTTTGTTAATAACTGAAAATTCCTATGACATTGTCATTCCTGGAGATATTTTCAAATTACTGCACAAATATGCCCCAAAGTCTAGGTGATGTATCACACTACATATTGAAGTCTCAATGTGGTGTTAATGTGATGTACATGTATATTAAAACAGTACTTTTTAGGTCTATATTATAACTTTATTCATTTACATGCATATATATTTTTTGAATAGCATGTAACAATTTTGTGCAATTGCAAGTTACAATTGCAAGTGTAATCAAGGTAACATTTTAAAAAATAAAATTTATTTTTCAGACAATAATATATTAACACGATCCTGTGAATTTTCGGAATATTATATTTTCCGAAAACTTTTTTTTTATTTTATCGATTTTCTTGCGTTTTTTTATCAGGTGATTACACATGATTTAAATAGAAAAACTGGAATGTTTCAATGCCATATCTTGTTAAGTTTTCGAGAAAATTGGAAATTAAATTCAGTGTCAAACTTCGATTCCGATCGGAATCGACATTTTCCGATCGGAATCCTGAATTTTCCTGTCGGAAAAATTCCGATCGGAAGAGGTGATTCCGATCGGAATGATTCCTGCGTTTATTTAATTCCGATCGGAATGATTCCTGCGTTTATTTAATTCCTTTTGGAATTCATGTAGCATTTATCTTTCCGAGCGGAATCAGTCCTGTGGGAAAAGTTATTCGAACATTTAGTTTAATCGCAAACTATGTCGTATTTATAATTTCCAGTCAGTAAAGTCAGTTGTTGTTTTTCTGATGAAAATGAAAAAAAAATAGATTGTGATAAAAGAAAAACACAATGTAAACGCACTATTCTGTAAGTAAGTTATTGTTATTATATTTTGTTGACAAAATCTAACTCTCTTGGTCATGATTGACAACTTGACATTATTGTAATCGTCAACATCGTTTACTGTTTTCGTCTAAATGACTCATTACATTTAGATAATTATCCATATATCTCCATTATTTTTACCTTTTAATACGATAGTGCTGATCAAGAAATACAGCAAACTGATATAGATTAAAGTCCTTTGTTGTGCTCACACAGACACGGTCTCGTGCACCAATACAGCCGTCACATAATACATGTTGTACTTGTATGTGTGTAATATTATATAAAGTTATCTCCAGTATGAATAATTGAAGAGGTGAAATTCGTTATTCAGTTTCTCATTCATGCTTCTATTTTTTAACTTCACGTACTTTTTGATTTATATTCTAAGATTACTTGTCAGACTTGCTGATCCTTTTCAGTCCTGTCGGTTATTTTCTTGACAAAAGTTAATCTCATATTTTTTTAATTTGAAATTATACAATGCAGATTATGGAGTGTTCTTGATTTGAAAATATCGCGTTAAATACTGAGTTAAAGGTTTCATAGTAAGTTTCATCGTTTTATCGGTAAATCAAAATGGGTACTTATGTTTACTTGTGTAAATTTTATTCCATGAAAAGGGAACTTTAAGCCCAACTTGGTTCTAATCGTTATGTTTCCGATATTTCGGCTAAAAACCGATATTTCATGTCAAAAAATAAATATTTCAAAACGTTTTATCCTTTTCTATTTTAATAAGCGATAAGTTGGTTGTTTTTGAATTACATTTGCATGACGCACGGATGTATAACTTCTAAATCACCGGCAGAATATGATCTCTTGGGCAGCAGTCCTGAAATCGGTGGAGAACTCATTTTATAAGAGAACATGTTTAATCGACAATGTAAAAGAAATTCACAAATACAAGTTTTTAAATTCATATAGTTATTGTTGTTATTTCACCTAAATTTTACAATAACTATTGTATTTAAAAAAAGAGAAAAACATGTAATTAAAAAAATCAACATTATCTTTAAACAACAGTGCCAAAATGCCACAAAATACGCCCGTCAAAAAGTTTGGCTAATTTGCCACATTTTTCGTATAAATAAAGAGCCAACACTCTTAAGTGCCTGAAGCAACTTGGCTGGTTATCGAACTTGGCAGAGATATTATGCCTACCAACATATTCACCAAGTTCGATAAAGACCGGATGAAAACTTTTTGACTTAGAGAGCGGAAACAGTAATTTTGGACAGTTCAAGGGCCATAATTCAGGAGTGCCTTGGGGGATTTGGCTGGTTATAGAACTTGGTCGAGACATTATGCACACCAACATATTCACCAAGTTTGATAAAGAACTGATGCAAACTCTTTGACTTAGAGAGCGGAAACCCTGTGGACACCGCCCGCCAACCCGCACGCCCGCCGCAGGTGTTCCCATAATACGTCCCGTTTTTCAAACGGGCGCATAAAAATCGTGAACAAGTTATAGTATACAGTAGTGTGTTGTAATTACCATCATCTCAGATTTGATGTAAAAGTTACGTTTTAACTTATATTATTTTGAAGATAATGATTATTAAACAAAAAAGATCGGTTTAATACAAGAATAATAATTCGGTTAAAATCTGTATGAAATTAGGATACCCACATGGTCTCGTACGATTATGGATACGCATAATAGAACTGTTAGTTTGAAAAATTCCGATCGGAATGTTTCCTGTGTTTATTTAATTCCTATCGGAATTCATTTTGTATTTATCTTTCCGAGCGGAATCAGTCCTGTGGGAAAATTTATTCCGAACATTTATTTTAATCGCAACTTATGTCTTATTTATAATTTCCAGTCAGTAAAGTCAGTTGTTGTGTTGCCTTGTGAAAATGAAAAAAAAAGATTGTGATTAAAGAAAAAAAAATGTAAATAGCAGACTTCCCGAAAGTTAAAAATATGTGTCAGACATTTGGTCAGATGAGATGTGAAAATCTGTCTGACCGAAACAAATTCCGTCAGACCGAAACATGTTATAAGGCTATTTGCAAGTATAAGGAGTTCAAATTTTTGTCTGACATTCGGTCTGATAACATTAGAAATCTTGTCTGACCGGCTCAAATTTTACCAGACATTTCCTTCGGTCTGGCAACTTTCGGGATGTCTGAAATAGCATTTTATATATACACTCACTATTCTGTAAGTAAGTTATTTTTATTATAATTTGTTGACAAAATCTGACTCTCGTGGTCATGATTGACAACTTGACATTGTTGTAATCGTCAACATCGTTTAATGTTTTCGTCAAAATGACTCACTACATAAATATAGATAATTATCCTTATATCTATGACTTTTATCGTCATAATACTTGGTTATTGTATTATATTAAAAAACGATTCGTTTAACTGTTGTCTTACTAGAATATTCACCATATTTTCTGATCTGATCTATTTTGAATTCCGACAGAATTGAGTATTTCCGATAGGAATGAATCCGACTGGAATATTTTCTTTTGATGAAATTTCCAATGGAAATGATATTGATCAAAACCAAGTTTTCATGAACCGTTAAATGTTAAGTTCTTAAACTAATTGAATAACAAGAAGAGAGTAACATAAAAACTTATTGCGGCATTTCCTTATTCAGTTGTGTATACGAGTTTGTTTTATTTGGCACAAAAAGCACCCATAAAGCTAACAGTACCGCATTTCAACGTATAGGCTTGAATGTGGAATAAGATATTTCTTTAAATAAAGGATCTCCAGCTTGAAGTATTCCCCTTAGGAAAATTCTGATTCCACTTTCAGGATGCTTAAGCTTATACGATGCTATGCTGTCAATATGAACAATAATTGTGCATGTATTTAATACATTTATAAGTGTGCGGTGCGCTATTGATTTTAGATCGAGAATATATCAAATTAAATGTTTTACTTCATCCGTCACTGTGTTTCTTATTCTCTGTGGTGGCGATCCTTACTGAATTACGCTTCGTTTCTCCAAGGCTAGAAATGCAATTTATTATTATTTAAGCAAACATAAAAGAAACTCAAGAGTAAACAATGCTAGAAACTGACTGTATTTCACGTTCAGAATTTGTAGAACGTAGTCCTGTTATATTTTTCATAGACGCATATACAATCTCACTAAAGTCAGATCTAAGAAAATGTTATATTTGATGACGGCCCGCAGTCACTGTACATAAGTAATAGCGGTTTTCCCCCGATTACTATTTTTAGAAAATGCCAACACAGGAAGCGTATTTATAACGCTCGCAAAATGAACTGAAGATGTCATTACATTAGAAATGCATGCAATACTACATAAACACATATATATATCTCCAGTAAAATATGTCTTACGCAAGCTGTCAACACTTTCCATGAGTTAAAATACTATTTTTTACGTTCACTTTGCGATTTTTTAGGCGACAATCTGATTTGTTCAACGGGTTGTGATAAAAGCATGTTTTAGTTTCTCGTAGTCAGATCCTGATAGCGTAACGGGTTTCAGGAAATGATTTTAATCAGATTGACGCATACAGAGTGTAATTTAATAAGTTACTTTTCTTGCCTTCGATGTATGTTATTAATTTGGTCTTAGTGATACAAACGATCTATTACAATTATAATAGAGTTTATACATTTGGCAAACATTCTATAAAACACATGTCAGGCACACAGCTTTCTTCAATTTGAAATCGATAAGTAAAATATTTTTCTATTATACGTATTTTACGATTAGACTACTAGAAAAATTCTTTCACATTCTGCACTATACAAGCACATTCATCATGTTCATATCTACAAGTAATCTACAAATCAAATAATAAGTTATAATGAAATGTCCGAAAGAAGTTTTATTTTCGCTTGCATGTTGTTGTATAAAATTTATGTTTAAAACATATGCCTGATCGGAAAATATTAACAGGCCCGGATCCAGACTGGTACATGCTGGGGGGGGGCTGATGACGGGGTGGGTGCGGGAGGGGTATCCCCTCCCTCATTCGATTTATTTTTTTATGCAGTGTGCTAAAATGGTGCAATTTTAAGTATACCTAAACTATATCTATACTTATTCAGTGTGCGATAAATTAACAGTTCTCCCGAACTGAGGATGAACATAAATTATCCAACTTTTGTTTTTTACTAAATCCAAAATCTAATGAATGAAGTGTACTTTGAGAATTGTTCATTTTCAGAATGTTCCCATTATCTGGTCAAAAAATACATTTCACTCTTAAAATTGTGGACAGATATTGAGTTAAACAGTTTTACATTTTTGTAGTTTTGCAGAAAAGAAAATGAAAGAATCTCTTCGATTTCCTCAAAAACTGCTAATTGCTCCTAGTGTTTGTAACGATTTTCCAATCGTTTACTGCACTCAGAATGCTACATGCTATTGTTCCACCTGTTTTGACTGGGCAATGGCAGAGCGAGCAACCAATGAAAAATTGTATTTAAATCACACATGTTTACATCACTGTTATATGCCACCGAGCAACATGTATCCATGGTAATTAATTGCTGGCTAGTGAAATGTTTCAATACACAACACTTAATCAGGCAGATTTTAAAGGCAACTAAAAATAGCGTCCGGGCTGGGGGGGGGGGGGGGGGCTGCCTCCGGGCCTGATTAACATAACTATAGTATAATTGAATGCGTCATTTTCTTTGAAATACAGTATTCATTCAGTTAAAGTGTGTTATTTATTAATTTATTAGTACTAAATAATGAACAAGATTGGTTTCAAATGTTTCGCATAACTGGTTATATAAATTATTTCATTTTGCCTGTGTAAAGAAAAAATATTAACATTACGAAAGACAAAAACAATCATAAAACAAAAATCAATATTAAAGCGATATTAGACCGGAAGTTGTTGAAATTATTAAACAGGTATTTCAAACGACATTAAGACTGTATAGATACAGATGACTAAACGTTGTTTTAAGTGTTTAGTCACGTATTCGAATGTACGAGTAGTTAGAAAAATGCACGTGTTTTAATAGGACATAATATCGGCTGTGTTTCGCATGAATGACCGCGCGATTCGTGCAAAAAGTAAAGAAATGCCAACTACACAGAAATGTAGTCGTCGGTAAATTGTATTATATTTTGATTGTATCTTAAATTTATGTTAATCAAAGTTTATAATAAATCGTTAACGTGTGTTTGATAACGACACGGGGAATGAGAATCAACCACCTTTAACATACTCATAATTGAAAATTATTTTCAAAGCAATTGATTTTTCTATTAATCCGAATGCCATAACTGACTGTGTAAAGACGATGTGTTTTGTTTAACATGATTAATACAATAGTTATATGTAAATTTTAATATTGGGTGTTAAAGATCCTCTCTTTTTAACTTATTTCGATAAAAAAGAAGAAATTTAAACGTTTGAGATTAAAGAAAAATTATGACGTTTTCGGGATTCGAACCAACGACCTGCAGAACCACGAGTGAAAGATGTAATGTTGAGAAACGGTCTAGATCATTAGGCTAATGCGGAATTTGGACGAATGGAATATCATTCCAAATATATACTTGTTCTGGGATTCAGGGATGGATCCAGAGGTCTCTTCGCCGGGGGTTCGGTGCCCCCCTCCCCCTTCACAAAAATGAAAGGAAGTAGCGCGTTTGGTGTTACCGCACTTCTTTACTTAACCATGCCAACTATATAGCTATAGCTGTTTAATTTGAATAAAAAACAGTACACTATTAAAGACGGGAATCTCTTTTAAAAGAGAGAAAGTCGAGTTTCTTTATTCCTCGGTGAAGAGGCGACCGCCACCTCCGAGCTCTACGTTTTACATTCTAAAAGCTGAAAGCTGTATTTGTGTATTTCATTTTAATAATGCATAGATTTTGATTACTAAAATAGACCAGATAATTATACATCTATGCGCTGTCTACGGTAAATTACTAGGCCTAACCCCCGCCCAAGAGATCTCCAAAAGATTAGAATTGTTCAAGTTATGTCACAACTATCTCATCTACAACAAATTTCCCACAATGCGGATAATATATTATATTCTTAAGTTGCCATCTATTATATATTACAATTACGATATGTGCTCAAACTAAGCTAAACATTAGACAGGTCTCAGTTTTTATCGCATGTATTAGTACAGTGGTTTTATCACTTGTACCCGTCCACTGCTGGATGCGAAATAGACGAGTTTATTTTTGAAAACAGGATGTCATTTCTTAAAATGGACCCGTCCATTTCCTGCTGCCAAGTGCCGCAGGCTAACGATTGTTAATCAGTTTCAATAAAATACCTCGTTTAGAGTGAGAATTCAAGATGAATAAATGTCCTTGAAATTTAATAAATATAAATAATAACAGCTTGTCACAAGAGCGAAATCTACCAACTTTTACGTATATTAAGATTAAACAAAGCGTCCGTCCTGAGTATTGAACCCGGGGCCTCCGCTTGAGAGGCGAGAGTGTTAGCCACTACACTACAATAAAAATTTCTTACGAACTTGAAATTAACAATCAGTATCAAAGGAACTAGAAAGGAACCAGTAAGAACTAGGAAAATCTACACTTCTCTTTCGTTTTAAACTGTGTATTGTATGCAAGTGACACCCGAGAATATTCCATATAATATTGTATTTAAGCCATCAATATTGACTTAAATGGTTACTTAAATCATAAATCTGTTTTTCCTCCAATACAACACCCACTAACAACCAATCTAATTAATCTATTTGATTTTTCCGCTGCATAATAATAAAATCTCACTAGATACCTCTCCAGCCTGCTAGATGCCTCTCAGGTGTAAATAGCTACCAATCGAAATAGTTTATTTCATTTTCCCTCTGCATAATAAGAGAATACGAGTATTATTTACAACATTTAATTGGTCGAAAAACTAGGTCAAAAGTGAGCTTAGACAGCTAACGCCGAAAAATGTCATAATTTATTTAGTGCACGGAACAAATTAAATAGTTAAGATAATGTCATTTTTTACAGCAATAACATTTTGCGGAGTGTATGTATAGGTTATTGTTGATTTAGAGGCTTGTATGAAAATTAAACGGTCAGGCCCAGCGCAGTGTATATAATGGTTGAAATTATTTTTGTAACTGACAAAACATTCTCCGCATTTCCGACGCGCAACATTATGAGAATTAAGGTTCGAAATATTTGAAAAATACTGAATGGCCATTGGCTCAAAAATAATTTCAACCATTATAAGGATATAATGATAATCGCCGTACAAATATATTCGGAAGGTGTAATCGGTGCAAAAATGTATTAATTAAGAAGATCAGTTAAAGAAAATTCACCGAAAAGAAAGCGCCCAATTCCTTTTGAAATAGAGTACAGTTTTAAGTTTGCAACCCGTCTTATATACTATTGTCACACGGGAAATAATCGCAAGATTAAAAATTTCATACATATTTTATTTATTTAATGGACTCAACACATTAAAAAAATAAAATTAGGAGTTAAATAGTTAAGAAAGTGTCATTTTGTACAACCATAACACTTACGGCGTATATAAGGATATTATAGTGATAATTGCTAAATACAAATAAAACACGCGAATATTCTTCAAGTGTAAACGGTGCTAAAATGTATTCATTAAGAAAAGCAGTTAATGTAAAAAATGCACGCTTTCTTTTCGGAATAGAAAATACTTTAAAGTTTCTTTTTTATATAAACATTACTTCATAAGAATCCAGCGGAAAAGGGAGGGGGTTATACATGTCGTTAGTGCTAAGTTAAAATGGTTGAACCCAGCGATTCCGAAAGAATCCCGATGTCTCTCATACTCTTATTCATTGTCTATTTAAGCAGAGTTCTGCCTTATTTTATTTATAAGACTCGAAATAAATGTGAATGTGCATCTGAAAAATGCAGGCAATTGAAAAGCTTTATTTATTCCTTAGATTTGAACTTTCGTTAAAATAAGATCAAAAAAATTAAACTTGCAAAGAAACAATTAGACGACATTCGACATTTATCAGACAAATTCAGAATTCATTCAATCAAAATTTACGTTATATTCCAATTAACAGAAATTCAAAGATATTTAATTATAAGTGATTATCTCAATATATACTGTCATCATAAACTGATAAAACAAAATCATGAGACGCATTAATCATTAACTAAATTCCAGATTTCCACATTCCTGCCATTTTAAGTTCATTACTAAAAACAATTATGATGACGTGTTTGAAACAGTATCAAGCATTACACACAATATATTTACTTGTACACTTTCATTACCTTATGAGATTTAAATCCCGTTTTTAATAATGATGAGTAAACATATACGCCTATATAAATTAATTTTCAATATTTAGAAAGCTTCATCAAAAGTCCAAAATATTAAGTTGTAGATTAATAGCTAATCATTTTGTTAGTTCCCATTTCCCTTTAAACAAGAATTTTCCAAAAAAATTATGAACAAGGACATTATGGTGTTATAGTAAATTCAATTTTAACCTAGCTAGTGCGCCAAACGACGGACGTACCGAGGTTAATTCAAACTAATAAAATAATTAAATCACCAAATTCAGTTTTTATGACTTTAGATTCTTATCGCAAATCAATTAATGCGGATATTAAAATGATGAACGAATCATCAATTATTACAACTCCGCCCCACGAATCACGTTATCGCGTTAATGTGTTACTTATTTTCTATTGGTTGATGTTTATAAAAGAGGCGTTCCTTTACAAGAGGCGATCAGGGTGCTATAGATTAGATATGATGGTCAGTTTTGGAATCCATACGCTAGTTAACTAATACACTTCTGGAGGCCCCTACCATATCGATTGATATGTTCGAACGTTTGTATTAGTATTTTTAAAACCGAAAGCACCACAAGAAGTGAAACCGATTCTTTTATTGATAGTTTCACACGTGATTTTTGTGAAATGACACGAGTCTGTTTCGTGAAATAAATTAAAAATATTACTAAGATTATGTATGTTCAAGTCGGATTTCTAAAAGTCGATTATTTCGAAAACCCAATAATTTCATGTTTCCATTCGCTGAATAAATAGTGTCATAAGTCTTTGAGATGTTTTTCTACACGCCTTGCAATCATTGACATCGAAAAATGGTATTTAATCACATAAGTGTCACCCAAACAGGGTATACATTGTTCACTTCTCAGTCAGAAAAAAACCCAATGTATCGAAAAGCAAACGGTGAAGATCCTGATCAGACGACGCGGATGTGCCGCCTGGTCTGGATGTGCACTGTTTGCTTAAGGATAACAGCCGTGTCACATGAAAGAAAGAATTATTTGAAATTTATAGGCGCTGAGAACAGTAGCAATTTTACAGCAACAACAATGATATCGGTCAAAATAATAAAAACGCGAGTACATCTCTTTTATAATTTTATTAAACTGTGATTGTGCGAGTATTGTTTGATTTATATAAAATTTCCATGTTCATCATGTTTTTATTCACGCGTTAAGATCAATTAAATTCTTGTTATATTATATTGTCGTTATCTAACATTAACAGATTAGACATAATAGTTTACATTTCAAAACGTTATAATAGTCGGAATAAATAATTTTAGTTAGTTCAGATATAGGAAATATTTCAAATAGTCTTAGAAAAATAGATCAAAATTTACAGAATCAGAGGGATCGAGTTTTAACAGGTATGGGAGAAATGGAGTTGTGAACACGTGCCAGTAATGACATATTCTCAATTCGGGTTGACACCAATCATTAAATTTGATATGTGAAATGAAATGCGTTTCAAAGCAGAATTAATAATTTTCTATCGTGCTGAAAACGGTAGCTAACAAAAATTATGATGATTATCTGTTATAATTATGCTATAACACATTTATGAAACGCGGGAGCTTAACTTTAGCGGATTGGAAGGGTATGCTACTATGCTGAAAAAATGGTAGCTAACACAAAAGTGATGATTTTTTGTTGTTTTGTCAAATAACGTGTACTTTAATTTAAATATTCACTGTGTTTCATATTTTTAAAGTATAATTATCAATATCAGTTTAAAACTTAGTTTAATAATTAATAATCTTTAATTCTTTGTAAGCGGTTGACACTTTTATTACCAATAAGATGTTGATATCTATTAAAGTTGTCATGGTTATATTGCCCGAGGCAGATAACTTATCGGAATTTTAGGGATTTTACATCCATACGTATAATCAACCGTGACCGCATATTAAGAAACAACTTAATTAAAAATACGAGCAAAGTAATACCTTTCATTATTAAAGTTCACCTAAATGCATTTTAGAAATAAAGTTTTATATTGGACACATTTACTTAGCAAATGAAAATCTTGTAGGGGAATATTTGACACAAATATTGTTTACAGAATTATTAGTTATTTATTGTTATTAATAATCAAAGTGAACTTAAATATACATACAGAAACTTTATGTGTGTTAAATAACAACAAAACATCACCATCTACATTAAATACAACAAAACTTTGTTGTGGACACCTTTGCTATTTCCCACGTACAAAACGTCCACAATTGATAAAAGATCTAACTGGTAACGAGTCCGTTATCACAACAAATAATACACGTTATGAGGAATGTGTCTTGTTTTCTTGAATTCGCATCTGGTATCATTTTACGGCAAAGGTGAAAATTATTAATTTATTTAGTGCATGATGAAATGTCACATTTTTCACTTCACTTAACCGCGAAGGCAAGTTAATGCCCCAGGCCCAAGCAAGTCGATATCGATAAATTGCAATAGCAACGCAACTTCTTTAAACACGAAGTATATTTCGTGTTAAAAGAAGTTGCTTTTCTAATTACTTTCAGCAGTTATATTTGTCGTCAAATAAATTAGAAGCGCAACTTCATGAAACACAAAATATATAAATCCAGATATATTTCCTGTTTAAAACAGTTGCGTTTCTAATGTAACATACATGTAATTAATATTGGATCAATTTTTGCCTTTACAAAATTCAGTAAAGCATAACTTAAACCTCAAAACAGGATTCGCAATAAAAACAGGATATCGCAGTAACTTTTTTTCTATGTGAAGGTTATATAAATCAACAAAGTATCTCTCTCCTTTTTTATTCAGTTTGCACATATTTTTTTTAATTAATAAAACGACCATAGTTTAAACGGGGCGGATCGCTAGTTTTTCAAAACTTTAAGTAGAATTTACATGGGGCGAATCCAGGAAGTGTTCAGTGAGGTTGTTTGAACCCTCCTTTTTTAAAGAAGTGTGGGGGGGGGGGGGGGCAATGTTTTATGTTCATGGAGATTTTGGTAAGAAAGTTGGATATTATCAATATCATACAACTGTCGCAAACGAACCCCATTTCCAGAAATCCTACATCCGAGCTTGAATATGTATGATGCTGACGTAGTTAACTTTTAATCTCAAAACAGAATATCGCAGTATACTTCAAAAATTTGTTCTATATTTTAATGCGCGTGTTGTCTGCGTCGTCACAATACTAATTGTCATTGTAATCTTAATGATCAAGTTTGGCTTGGTTATTAAATTGCAACTCAATTTCAGCATGATTTTTTAAATTTGTTCCAGAAAAACATAAAATCACATACAGATAAAGCACTTACACTAAAATCTTTAAAAATGCATTCGGAGGCTCAATATGCTTACTGTGATTTAACTTTTAGGACCTGTTCCGCATTCAAAAAAACCTTATCATACATGTAACATAAAGCCCCGAATCTAAGAATGGAGACCAGTCTCACAAGCCAGCAATCCGTTGAAACGTTAACCTGTCTCAGAATTGACAATGGAAATTCGCGAGCATAGAGTTGAGATCTCTCCGGAAACGAGCGAGAGCTCGCGCAAATATTATCACGCAAAAAGATGTTTCAACTCGACGATTGCTAACCCGGTTACTGAATTTCCAACCTTAAGTAAATTCGATTTTACAAGTAATTTTATGCCGAGTCTTTGTTTTATTAATTCAACTTTACCACGTTATTCAGAGTAACTATCTCTTAAGCTTACACAATTACGTAATGTAATATACTCAATCAAGCAATTTCTGAACAAATAAAGTCCTATTCCAACTACAAATAAACACGGTAGGTATTAACAAATCAACCATTGCAATTTATTTAGTATTTATAAGTTTACTTAATACACGTATCCACAAAATTCTAAACATCACGATTTGAGGGAATACCGATATACACCGTAGTGTGACACTTTAAGAGTAAATTAATTTTAAAGTCAATTTATTTGATTTAAAAACAGGATCTTAAGCCAGTCTACATCCTTCCATACAAACATCACTCTCAATGCAGTAGGGCAGAAAATAGACTGGCTATTATAACATTTTGTTAGGATGCATAAAACTATAAAAAGACAAACAAGACAGATTATAGAAGTGATTAAAAATAATCATAGAAAATAGATAATAAGATAAAAGTATTAAAGAAAAAGAGGGATAGATTTTTAACAGAGGAAGTTATTTGTTCATCATTTCTGGTGGATCTTTCGGATCTAAATAAAGCGTTTTACAAAAAACAAACAAACACGCCAGGAACCGCTCGTTAAGCTGTTGCTCTCTTGCAGTGTGATTCTTGCAACTGGCACCCACACTGGCACCCACACTGGCAATGATCTTTGTAGCCAGGCTTTATGGTTTATTCACGGAGAAGAAGCAGTGATACGAGTATATGTCAGTGACTAAAACGATATGGAACTATTGACATTTGTAATTAATGATATATTGGAAATTCGGTTTGAAATCGATCAATATTTTACATGTAGATGTGAAAATAAGTATAGGTTATAGTTTATTTGGAGGCTTGTATGAAAATTAAACGGTCAGGCCCAGCGCAGCTTGGCGACCGTTTAATTTTTCATACAAGCCTCTAAATAAACTATAACGTATATAATGGTCGAAATTATTTTTGTAACTGACAAAACAGTCGCCGCCTAAATTACCATGTATTGGTGTGCAGACGATCAATAGTCAAACTGAAAGTAGTTTTGTGACGTTCTCATTAAATGACCCGTAAACATGTACTGAGATAATATTATAGAAAGTGAATTATGAAATTTCTTTATCTGAAAACACCATGTTAACAAACTAATTCTTAGGAAAAAACCTGTGTAGCAGTCTGTCCTTGGGATAAGAAACAAGGGTTCGTCCGTGGAAGTTCCATTTTACCATTTCCTTCATTAATAAATCATTCATAACATGGCAAAAGAGTTTATATCCAGATCAACGCGCTCATCCGTGTATTCTGATCACGATCGACACTTCTCGCAGTTAGATTCACTAGATTATATAGAGGAAATCGACCTTTATTAAACACATTTCCGACGCGCGACTTAATGAGAATTAAGGTTGATTGGCTTAAAAATAATGTCAACCATTATTACCCTTTAAAGGCAGAATAAATTGCTGCACATACTTTGTAAGCGGTTTGATAATTTTATAACTGATAAGATGGCCATATCCCTAAAAGTTGTCATGGTAATGTTTGCTCGAGGCAGATAATTTACCGGAATTTGAGGGATTTTACATGCGTAATAACACATTCAACTTAGAACTAAATTTAAAAATTAGCAGAAAAACGCTCATCTGAACTGCATTATTATTTTTGGAAATAAAGCTTTATATTGAACATTTACTAAGCATGTGAAAACCCTGACACAAATGTTGTTTACAGAATTAAATTGACTAAGTTATCTATTTTTTTAATAATCAAATTGAACTACAGAAATAAATACAGAAGGTGTAATTGCGTTCTTTACTGTCGACAGAAACCCGACGGATTGAAACCTGTTATAAAATGAATACTAGTATTTTACCAATTATAATTTCAACCACTAAGTCGGTAAGTGCTTATACATGACAGAGCGATCTAAAACTTTAGCTGGTCGCGCGGCTGCGCGGTGCTATGCTGATTATAGTCCGTAAATTCATTAACCTATATACATATCCAATAGCCTGACGATTATTTTATATGAATGAACATCCGTATTTAAATAAAAATTCTTTGTAGTAATTATTTTATCACGTCCCATGTATGTTATACATAGGCATTTATGAAATTAAATATCAATATGATTTTGACAATAAACTGTAGAATTATGAAACAAAATAGATATTTGAATTTAGCTGTAAGTTGTTTTCTTTTACTTTAATATAAGAACATGTATTCAAAATTTCAGCTAGCTACCTTATTTCAGCATGGTAGCATATTTACTTAGTAATACTGGGAAATCATTCAATGACGCGTTAGTAGAGAAATAAAGAAATAAATTTCCCCCAAAATTGAAAAATACTGGATTTCCATTGAACAAATAATTTTTAACCTTTAAATTGGCGTGCAA
This sequence comes from Corbicula japonica, assembly GCA_038501625.1. Classification (NCBI taxonomy): domain Eukaryota; kingdom Metazoa; phylum Mollusca; class Bivalvia; order Venerida; family Cyrenidae; genus Corbicula; species Corbicula japonica. Next base: position 2,474,549 of record JAZAYU010000035.1, read on the forward strand.
ATGACTTATGAGCAGTCTAAATCAAAATAAAATTTGTTCTTCATTGCGCCATGGTAATTTAGAACAGCTCGCATGTTAATCACAAATATATGTCCATTAAAAGCCGTTTTAAAATGTAACTTATTTAGAAAGTTAGTGTTTCGAAACACGTTTATAAGTTGACACTTATTACATGTAGCTACATTTGTGCAAATAATCTCTGTATTGTTAGAGACCGCCATTTTTTAAGTTTTATTAGCATAAGTAATATTTTAACCCCTAATAATGGTTTAATGTTGGGTTATATTCTCAATGAAAACATTTTTAATTTTGACGGGGTATCTAATCTGCAGACTAAAATAAACTTATCTACATAATTAAAATAATTTAAAAAAACGCATCATTTTAAAGCGTTATTTTTCTTAATAAGGACATTTTAATTCAAAGAAATGTAAAGACCACCTTCCCAGCGATCGCTTATCAAGCGATAAGTGAAACTCCGCCTGCAACATTTAGTGCGCATGCGTGAAAGATAACGTTCCCAGGTCAGTTCAACGATAATATGTGCTAAATAAAAACATGTTACTGAAAATCTCAAGATTAAAAGGAAGATTTATATACTGAGCGAAACTGTGAAATAGGATGATATCAATGCATGGCCGATATAGAATTGTTTTCTGCCGTATCTTCCCAAGGTTATGTTACTTCAGGACCAATTAATTCAAATTTATACATTTGATAAGTACACCTCAATGTCTTTTTTAATGAATGTTATAAGTTTAGTTTATATAAGCAAGCACAACTGCTCATATCTTTTTATTTCCCATTCGAGTTTTATTTCTTCACTCGCTTTTATTCAAATGTATGGGATCTGTTTGTTTTGTCAGATATAAGCGATGAAATGTATTTTTATTCGTTGTATAAAGATTTCATCCAACTATAATGCACAGAAAACTAAATCTAAATCACGTTAAGAAAAGCAACCTCAGAAAAAAATGCAGCGAAGTTTTATTTCAAACAACGTTTAATATTTACAGAAACGTTTTCAGAAAGATTTTTTTATACATTTTACTTTTACATTTTTATTCCTATGTTTAATATTATTTATGTAAAACGGCGCCACCTTCTACCTTCTTTACTTTCAAAACGGAAATTGAACCAATTAAAAATTCACTCGAAATAGCCATGAATACTGAAGTTAGAAGTAGTTAACTTTTCTCATATATGTTATTTACAATGAAAAACACATAATATAATCATAACATTTCTGTCAATCAAAATGTTGTCTCGCATTCTTACAATAATAATTAAACCTAGTTTTTGTTTTAAATTGGCCACTTTATGCCAACAATTGATCATTATTTTAAACACATGCATGTCGCATAACTCTACCATGACCAGTTTCTACAGTTAAGACGTTTCTACTATGAAATCAGTGATAAAAAGTGTTGGTGGGCTCAGCATTATTTTATTTAAAAGTAGAGGTTAGAGTTTGGAAAATCTGAAAATCAACATTTCCCAGAACTATGTACAGCGAAACACCGCTAATAAGATTGGAATTGGTACTGGGTAAAATTGGTAAAAGATATTAGGTGGTCTACATTTATGTTCTCAATTTCTGTGTGATCTTTATGGGACCTTCACTGTAGTGATCATTCAAGCTTTTATAGGGGTACTACAATTGCTGGTCAAAACAAATAACTGAAGTATCATTATATTTCGCGGGGACGAATTTTCGCGCAAATCCCGTAAAAACAAAGTCGCGGGGGCATGAATTCACGCAACTGTGTTTTCCTATAAAGAAACACTGGTACATTGTTTGATTTTGCTGGGGTTGAATTTCGCGCTCTTGTCGCAGCGCGAAATACGCGAAAATTAAACCCGAGCGAAATTGAATGACTTAACTGCACACCACAGCCATAAGTTCAATAACTAATAATTCAGTGAATTCATTTATTTTCTATGGATTCTAAATTTCATGTGCAGGTCGATCCACATAAGTGTAACTTTACCAAAACCCACGGAAATTTTCTGCCCCCGAAAAAAAGGCTTTTACATTAAGTTGAACACAATTTTTATAGCAGAAATTACTGACGAAATTACGGTTAATGTTGGCAGGACAAATATAGGACTGTCTTTGCTCGATCTTAAATATATGATGTCAAAATAAGCAATGAAAAGGATTAAACTGCTAGCATATTCAGACATGTAGCACTACTTTTAATGCAAATTAGTTGTCGTTAGCATAACAGGTCTCTATTGACCCCATAAATGATCTTACTAGCCTAGAATATCAAACAACTTCATGCGCACACCTTTATATCTGAAACTAAACCATGTATCATCCGTTGCGAACAGGTTGCGCACGCTGCCAAGGGACTCCCCAACTTGAGTCGCCCGCTCAGATTTTCATTGTATGAACTGCTATATAGAAATGGATCGTGGTCTAAACGTGGGTGGCAAACATCGCTTAAGAGATACAAAAATAGATGTTCATGCAACAACTGCAAATTCTCGTGATAATTGTAGTAATACGGTCTAGTTAAGTTAAACTTCTTGTCACATAAATGGGTTTGAACGGTTGAGAAAGCACAAGGCAATAGTTTTGCACACTCTGCATGTTACCTATACAGATGCGCCATTTGCATTTGTAAATAAAGTGCTTAAATCTAGTACCATTTAATTGGATCACTCGGAATTTTTGGGTCCGGTAAATAGATGTCAAACTATAATAATAATAATAATAATAATAATAATAATAATAATAATAATAATAATAATAATAATAATAATAATAATAATAATTATTATTATTATTATTATTATTATTATTATTATTATTATTATTATTATTATTATTATGTTTTTGTCAGTATCATATCATATTTTTTGGACTTTTAAATTGAACAGTGCGATGACGATTTCATACGCCCTTATTGAATATTATAATAAAATGAATGTATAATGATGAATGTCAGGTAAGACTAAATGATGGAAAGAAGTCTTCATAACTAATTAAGTGGAATTTCCGAATGGAATAAGTCCTATCGGAAAATAATCAACAATTCCATTCGGAATGATTCCGATCGGAATTAGTGTATATAGAAAAATTCCGATCGGAAAATGTATGTCGGAATGTTTCCTATCGGAATTTGCCGACAGGACTGATTCCGATCGGAACCGTGAAATTCCGACGGGAAAAACATGTTTTCCTATCGGAAGAATTTTCGTTCCGATCGGAATCGCATGTTTTTTAACCATGTTTTTTTGCAATATTTCTGTTAATTTCTAAAGTTTCACCATGAAAATTTCCAAATGAAGAGTTGAAGTTACACGCTTTCGAATGATGTATAATAAAGCTGCCTTGCTTTTAAAATGAAAAAAAAAGTTTTCGGAAAATATAATATTCCGAAAATTCACAGGATCGTGTTTTATTAATTTTCATGCACATGTGACAATGTAATATTTTCATGTATCAATGAAGAATTTATCAATATTCAATATTGCATTAAGTGAGGTAATGAAACACATTTGGGTTGTTAATTTAAGCAAGTAGCCTTTGTGTTTAGTAAAAGTCAGATTGCCAGTTGTCCAGCTGAATTAAGTTGATGTAGACTTAAATTCTTTCCAAAAATCATATAACTTTATCGTGCATGAGTAGGCTAACAAATGTTATAAACAAATAATTTTTTAATATAAATCATTATCTGAGATTAATAAAGCTAGAGCTCGATAAGAGGCAGTGCCTTAGTTCATATTATATTTTATGTTCAGTGAAATATTTGCTAAATGTAGGACCGTCACGGTTAAACGTCAAGGCGCCATGTTAATGCATTTTCATTATTGTCCATGAACACGCTAAATCACAATGAATCTGAAACAGTTTATTTTTTTTCTTATTCGATTGCGTTTGGAGAACTCTTTTATTCAAACCAAAGAAATCAATCATTGGTAAACGATTGCGTAAAAGGAATACATTTTAATGCTAGCTAAGTAAAGTAAAATCTTTCAGTCATGACGAATGGGACAACAAATTCTTCGGGTTGAGTGATTACGAGGCTGCACAGGTCGATCCACAGCAGCGTTACGTCCTGGAATGTACACATATGGCATTTGAAGACGGCGGATTAACAAATGAGCAGTTGAAGGGATCGGAAACTGGAGTTTTTATCGGTAAGATATACCCTAATTATTTACTAGGGTGCAAGTTTCAGCGGACCTCTTTTAATTGTTTGTTAAGGTAAGAGTAATGGGCGTTTCTTAGTCGCAGTTTCAGGTTCCATAGCAAATGAAAACCTTCGGATTTCAAAACAGCAACAGAGAATAATTATTTTTGTGAATGCAACTCTTTGTTAGCGAAATAAGATTGAACCCTTCTCCACCAGCTCATTGTATAACCTTAGAGAACCTTAATGAAACGAATAAGCTTCTTAAATATCAGTATTGCGGTACCTAATGTTACTGTCATAATGCAAAAGCTTGTTATGACGGATATTGCTTCTATTGGGGAGCGAACCCCGACAGCGCCTAGCAATGCAATTCCGACAACGCTGCCGACTGAGCTTTCCGGGACAAGCCCAAAATTAGTTGATCTGGTATTCCTGATAAACGTTATAATCACTGCATGACATCAGTAACGGTTAATTGTACTGATCTGATAACAGTACTGACTGTATGCAATGGGAGACTTTTTACTGCAGCCACACTGCACAAATGGCGCTTTTGTGAATAGAGCGGTGAGAAACCACACAATATTGCCATTAGACAGGATAAAGCTTTGTGCGAATTTGGTCAAAGTTTCGTTGTGTGTCAGTTTTCCGCCGAGGCATAATGTTAGATGAAATCAGATACTTGTAATTTAGAATGTTACATATATGTATCTTGTCTGTATTAAACAATGTGTAAACACGTATTTAAAAGCATCTTCTACAAAAGCTAATGTAAATTAATAAAAACATGAAATATGCATATCAGGAATGGCCACATCCAGCATACACAGCCTCCCCACACAGCCAAAAAGTAGAGAGGAAAAGAGAGCATGGTATTACAATAATCAGTTTCATAATGGACGCCACAAACAAATAACGAAAGTGAGAACCAGAGGGGTTACCGCCTTGGAACGGTCAGTGGCAAAATAAATTGCCACTGGGGGTTTAAACCAGGTTCTAGGGTGCACCAACCTCACACTTGCCCCAATAGGTTCTCGTATCACAAAACAAATACAAATTGTCTTGGTGAAATAACTCCAACCCATCCATCAGCTCAACAATGTTGCATGCAAAAGCATACAAACATATAAACATAAGAATTTAATAGCATTGCAAAGCCAAAGGGCGGGTACTCAATGATCTTACCGAGACCAGAGCACCTGGAGTAAAATCAGCAAGAAGACGATGACAGGGATAAAAGAAACAGATCGAGCTTCTAGGTTCTTTTAAGAAAAGATTTACCCACAAACCTTCATAAACTCTTAAACCCCTGCCACCGTCGTGCAACCAAAGAGGTAAGCATAATGATCAACTGTAGATGGGTTAATCACCAGGCCTGCAGAGCGCTGTAAAATATCATGTTGGTAACCTTTCTTTTTAAATTTACAGATGGTTTTTACGAATAACCGGGAGAAATTAAGATTAATAAATGTCTTTAAATTATTGGACTCACTGAATAATACTAAGCCACATAGGAGATTGAGTAACCACCAACGATTATTTCAATCCAGGAATAAATTCTGTTATGAATAGGATCATTCTCTTGTTTGACTAATTCACTATCGGTTATAATGATCACAATACATTCTTGTTTTAGGTTCTATGAGTGAAGACTACAAGGGGCTTTTCAGCTTTGACCACGAACATGATAATAGCTATACAATCACTGGAACAAACGAGTCAATTATATCCGCTCGAGTGTCTTATGTTTATGATTTACGTGGACCATGTATGGTTGTGAACACCGCCTGCTCGTCTTCGATGACTGCCATTCATCTTGGATGTCAAGCAATCAATAGTGGTACTTTTCTAATGATCGGACTAACTTTGCATTTTGTAACGAATCTATCAGTCAAGTTGAAATGACCAAAATGATCCAAAGTTAGAATATTGTCGTTTAGTTACGTTCGTTAGTACAACACTCAACTAATATTAGCCACCCCAAGACTTTTGTAAAAGTTAACATCATTATGTGATATTTAAAAAAAAGTAATACACGTTGTTCACGCTCTTCTTGTTCATTTGTTTTCCATGAGATTGTGAAATGGCAGTGTGCGGTGGCGTGGGAAGCATTCTTGCACCTGACATTTTTGTTTTCCAGGAGATTGTGAAATGGCAGTGTGCGGTGGCGTGGGAAGCATTCTTGCACCTGACATTTTTGTTTTCCAGGTGATTGTGAAATGGCAGTGTGCGGTGGTGTGGGAAGCATTCTTGCACCTGACATTTTTGTTTTCCAGGTGATTGTGAAATGGCAGTGTGCGGTGGTGTAGGAAGCATTCTTGCACCTGACATTTTTGTTCCCGCAAGTAAAGCCGGAATGATGTCTGCTGCTGGACAATGTCAAGCATTCTGCGACACTGCAGATGGCTACGTTAGAGGGGAAGGCTGTGGCATACTTATATTGAAGTCGTATGAGAAGGTAATGCTCAGAAAGAATAGAAAAGAAATAGTATTTAAAAAGGTGAACTTGGCATATCAGGAATGGGCACATACGAAGACACAGCATCACCACACAGCCAAAAAGCAGAGAGAAACAGAGATCATGCGTTTATAAATTGGGGCACGTCACGGGAAAAGGTACCTTCGGACATTTTTAGTAATATTTTAGTTTTTACTAAATTGAGACAGAACTTACAAATATAAATACATTTATTATAACTAAAATGTGATTTTGTTACGCATTTTGACAATAAAATGGTATTTTTACCGCGAAATGCATAATAAGTAATGTCGTCTGCTCAAATTTAGGACGTCATATCAAATATTGGCGTCAACTGTCCGAAGGTACTTTTTCCCGTGACGCGCCCCAATTGATCAATGTCAAAATAGACACCACAAACGATTAGCGAAAATGAGAAAGAATCATCTGAAGTGGTCAGTGTCAAATTGTTTTGCCCGTGAGGGTGGGGGAGTGGTGGATAGCGGGTAGAGTTCACCAATATGCTCTCATAAGAACTAACAAGAAGAAGTTGTATTGGTGAGTTACTTATCCAACCACTCGACCATGTTGCATGAAAAAGCAATAAACGTATAAACATATGAAGCTACTGTCTGTCAAACAAAGAAGGTGGGTAATTAATCAACTTACTTAGATCAGAGTACCTAATGTCAAATTAGCAAGAAAACGGTGCAAAAATAAAAGAAACAAATGCAACTTGTTTTACAAGACATCTCTTAAAAGCTTTATAAACTCCTACCCCTCTGCCACCGTCGTGTAAAAAGAGGTAAACGTAACAATCGACTGTAGACGCGTTAATTACCAAGCAGTCATGAGATTGTTCAAATGCGAAATATATTGCTGTTAGCCTGCCAGTCACATCGTTACAGAGACCTTCATGTTAATAAAAACTTTAACATTCTTAATTTAATTTCGAAAGGTCCCAAATATAGAATTCCATCGGAAAATGAAAACAAACTGAGTCCAGTAGTCTTTCTAATTGGCAAAAATGTAATATTATTCTAAATAATTGACACACGTTTGTCTTTTTATAAAATACCTTATTAACACCGCGACCTCGTTGAAACTTTTGATTTGAAAAATAAAATGTTAGAGAGCATTTTTAGGTATTTAATTACGAAATGATCAACGCATTGAATCTTTTAGAGGCTATTTAATACTGCTTAGAATAAAAAAGAAAAGGACGGGTACAACATACGATACAATGTAGATAGACAGGTTCAAACGCACGATTGCTCTAGTTTGTATTACATTCATGTGCTGTGTTGTGTTGGCCCTGGTCTTTATCAGCAAAGTCTGCATGATTGCATGAATTCGTTTGGATACAAAACTAATCACAGTTTATCATATATAATCTTAATGCTCTAGAAGTACAATCCACACAAAACATTAAAGTGAAATCTTATGATTAAAAGCAGAATATATATGGGGCATGATTATCTGCTATTTGGATCCTAAAGCGATTACTAGTTGACGGGCAATTTATATAGCGACATTTATCCAACCTTTAATTGCAAATCCTCTTACAAAGAGGCAACATTTTTCATGACCTTTAGCAAACCAAAGACGTGAGAATGTTTCAACTTAAAATTACCTAAATTCTTCCAGCATAAAGTTTTCACTGTATTACACAATCAGTTTTTTTATTTATAGACGGATAATAATACCGGTTAACTAGTTTCATTAGCTATAAATATTTTGAATTCGCCAAGACTCAATTTTTATTAGTATGTATCATAATATAAACATTTTGTTTTCGTGTTTTGTAGGCAGTTAATGATAAAAATAGAATATGGGGTATAATTAGAACTGGAGTGAACCAAGACGGTCATGCAGCACAGCCTATAACAGCTCCTGCCGGAGAACAACAAGAAAAGTTGCTAGAAAGGCTGTATAGAAAGTATTCAATGGACCCCAACGACATACAGTACATGGAATGTCATGGTAAATTTGTTACTCGGTATAAATCCCCTTTTATTAAGTTGGATAAACTCGGTCTGATTTGCATAACAATTCGACAATCTTAATAATGCAGTGATGACAATGTCCAATTCAATAAACGGAAACAAAATCACGCAAGCAATCTCCAACATTCAACTTAACTTCCAATAAGTAATCTACATTCCAATCTGTATTAATAAATACCTGTTAATAAAGACTATTTGTCCTCTTTACTGATTTAAAGAACATTGGCCAAATGCACAAACTTGTCTTCAGATTCCACTTTTAGTTTTCCCCTTAGTGGTCTTTGTAGACAGGTTTGCCTGTATTTCTTTTCAGGTACAGGAACGCCAGTTGGCGATCCTGTCGAAGTTAATGCTTTAGGAAGGTTCCGAACTTTTTTTCGAAGCAAACATTTCGAAGACGTAAAAATCTTACAAAACGGCGAAGATGCTGAGAAAATCAAAAACATAAATGAATGCAGTCCTGCTGTGAATAGGACTTCAGAAGATATCACTTCGAAAATATTTATTGGATCAGTGAAAACAAATATAGGTCATTTGGAAGCAGCAGCTGGTGTTGCAGGTGTTATAAAGGTGTTACTCATGATGGATCACGGACAGTTTGTTCCCAGTCTGCATGCCAAACTTGATAAGTCCAATTGGAACAAACGTATTCATTTTGAAGAATACGCACTTGATATTTCGTTGAAAGTTTCACCTTGGAAAATGAATGGAAATGGAGAGAGAATAGGTTGTGTAAATTCTTTTGGCTTTGGTGGATCGAATTCCCATTGCATCATTGTTCAAAGAAATTTCGACATTGGTCTTGCCACCGAAACACATGAGCCAAAAATGAAGCTAATATGCGTATCGGCAAACGACAAGACATCTTTAGTGTATTCCATGGAGGCGTTAGGCAGAGATTTAGAAAGATCAGACCACTCATTACATGATGTTTCTTTCACTTCTATCTTTCGAAGAAACCATTACAAATGCCGCGTACTTTTATTTGGAGAGACCAATAATGATATACGCTTACAGATTTCAAAACAAATCGCAATAATTGAAAACCCAGAGGTGGTTCAAAATCATAATATTGTGTTCTTGTTTAGTGGGATGGGAACCGCGTGGAATGGAATGTGTCAAGAATTAATGAAAACACAACCAATATTCCGGGAGTCTGTTCAAAACATTGACAATATTTTGGAAAAGTTTACCGGTTTCAGGATGGAAGAGAAATTCAGGAGAGAGACGATCTATAATGATCCTTTCCTTGACGCGCTGGGCATATTTTACGTTCAGATAGGACTGTATCATTTATGGAAAAGTTGGGGCATTTTGCCGAGTAGAGTACTGGGCCAGTCTGTCGGAGAAGTTGCAGCGGCATACGCCTCGGGCGCTTTAACGCTTCAGGATGCAGCAAGGGTTATATATGTTCGGTCAAAATATATTTCGAAACAGGCAGGAGGGGAAATGTGTGTTGTTGGAAATGTGTCAGAAAGTATCTTGAAAGGTCTATGTGACAAATATGACAACAAAGTTATCATAGCAGTTGTCAATAGCCCAAGAAGTTTTACTTTATCGGGGTATGCTGATATTATCAAAATGATTAGTTCAGACCTTTTTGAAATTGGCAGGAAAAACAACCAGACAATACTTATTCGGTCTCTTGCAGTCCGATGCGCTTACCATAGCAGTCACATGGATTCATGTCTGGATGACATAGCAAACGAATTAAAAGGTCTTGAGGGCGGTGCTATGACCTGTCAGCAAATTTCCACTGTTTCTGGAAAAATAGTAGAAAACAATGTTTTCGTTAATAGTCAATACTGGAAAGACAACGTGCGACAACCCGTTCAATTTATGAAAGCAGTCAAAACATGCACAACGGAAGAATCAACCAATATATTTATTGAAGTGGGTCCGAAACCTGTTCTTAGAACTCACATGGAAGCCCTTTTCACAGACCAGCAAAAGAATATCTGTGTTTCTTCTATCAAAGAAAAATGGGAGAATCATACCTTATACTCTTCGTTGGGAAAATTGTTTCAAATTGGGGTCGATATTTCTTGGCCAAATCTTGTTCCACCATTTGGACGGGCTGTACCCATTCCCCGTTACATTTTTCATAAATCAAAGAATTTGTTCATACCGCATGGACACAAGTTGCTGTTAAAGGCGGTGCCTAAGGAATCCAACGCACACATGTACCTTGTTACAAGTGATAATGAGAGCGAAGATTTCCACATCAATGTGAATCAGAATACAACGCCGTTTATTTTTGATCACTTATTCTTCGATTCTTGTTTGGTTCCAGGAGTTACATACGTTGAAGCTGGTTTCGAAATTGGTAGCCTCAAAACAAAATTTAATCCCTATGAAATAGAGATATTTGTAGAATTTATTAAAACAATGACAGCTGACAGCGAAAAAACACAGGCCATTTCAATAACAGTAAATGAAGACAGTCATTTACTTTCATTTTCGGCAAAGAACGAAGGAAAAACACTCTGCAAAGGACGAATTGGTAAGCGAAAAACAGTTGGAGCAAAAGAGATCGACATCTCTAAAGTCAAGGACCGATGCACAATACATTGTGAAAAGAATGAATGTTACGCTTCTTTGGAAAAGTACCATTTCAAATATGGAAAATCATTAAAGGTAATTGAAGAGGCCTGGTCTTCTGAAACAGAATGCCTCGGACGCATTCATCTTCCAGACTCGGTGTTAAAAGAAAGCAAACGCACAAACATTCATCCGTCCGCCTTAGACGCTATGATGCAGACTGTTGCCACAATGCGTTTTAAACATGCTGATTATACAGTTCCCTACTTGCCAAAGATGTTGGGTTCAGTTATTCTTAACCGACCCATACAAAAATCGATGTACGCATACTCCCACATTACCAGACACGACGAGGAAGGGTACCACTTCAACTGTTTGCTTTCGTGTCCGAACGGACAAGTCATCGCGGAAATACGCAACTTTCATTTTCAGAAAATGAACACTGATACCCATTCTCCAATTAATATGACATTCAATACTGTGAACTGGCGGTTAACGAAGACAAATATTCCAAAAAAAACATCCATTGACCCAAGATGTAAAGCCGATCAGGTCGCTTTTCTGTGTTCAAAAAGATTTGCGAAAAAGATTTCAGTGGCTAAAAGGATCGATACTGCATATGTACATGATCTTGATGAAGTATCTTCACAAAACAAGACCTTGCTAACTGAATGGTTGAAACCTCCGTCTTTGAATACAATTGTTTATGCTCCGTGTCACCATACTGAAGAGGGGAAGCATCTTGGGTACGCAATTTCCGAGCTTGCACATAGTTCATTCTTGATTTTGCAGTATATTCTCCAATACATATTAGAACATCACATGAATGTTACTTTGTATGTTATTACCGAATCAGTTTGGAGCAATAGCAAACTCGAAAAACACTCAAAAACAGCCAACGTTCTGGGGTCGGAATTGTGGGGAATGGTGCGGTCAGCAATGCTTGAGCTACCAGAAATCGACCTGAGACTAATTGATATGGTTCTTTGTGAGAAGAATATGGATACTCTACAAAGCATTCTGTATTTTAGAGATAGTGTAGAGAAGGAGATTCTTTTACGCGACGGACATGTTTTACATTGTGAAATGACTGAATATGACATTGAAGCGGATAAGCATCTAAAAAGAGATATTATATTCGATGAAATTGACGCTGTTGTCTTGAAATCACAAAATCCAACCGTAATTAAATTTCCTTACTTTGAAATAAGCAGAAATTGCAAAGAGCCTGTGTCATCAACAGATTGTCAGTTGAAAATGCAAAAAGTGTTCTTACACGACCCAAAATTGTATCCGGTGACTTCGGCATTTTTCGATACAGATGAATCAATTTGGCCAGAAGACAGCGAAGAAGGTTTTCAGGTTATATGTCTTGAGGGCTACGGTTTCAAAATCAATCCTACAAATGAAGATCAAACAGACTCCAAAATCGGATTCTGCTTCCCAGTTGAAGTTGCTTCTCTCGTAACAGTTTCGAATAAATGCACATTTGAAATAGGTGATATACCTTGCTATCATCCAGGAATGATGACTGTTAGTGTGATACTTTGGAACGTTATTCAACATGCAAAGTTTTCAGAAAACATATTTATTGTCGTCAATGAGGTTTCAAATTTGTGGATTCAGATAGCAAAACACATGCTTTCAATGATGGATTCCGTTTGTCATGTAATAAATAGAAATGACATATTGCAGCGTGATTTCTCAAATCTGGAAAATGTAGAAACGGTTATTATCCTTTCTGCAATAACACATAAACACGTAGAGCAAATAGTAGCAAAATGTCCGAAAATTAAATGCATTATTTCGACAGAACATTTTTTGTCGATTCATACAAAGGTCCGGTTAGAAGTCCGCGTTCGGGGAATAAACGTCGTAGTATTAAGCATTGAACAGATCCTTGATCCAGCTTCATTAGAACTTTCAGTCGGACAAGTGTTCAATGTACTCAGAACATTCAAAGATAGTCGTTCATTGGCTGTAAAACCTTTCCAACATCCTGAAAGTTATAACCAGGCGGACATATTAAGTCTTCCATTTCATACACTGTCAGTATCTGCACAAAATGAAGGAAATAGGATTCCTTTGAAAGTGAATTCGGCTTCCATATTTAGCAAAAATGGTTGCTATATCGTCGTAGGTGGACTTACTGGACTTGGGTGGATACTTGTAGAGTACCTTGCAGAGCTTGGAGCCGGATATATTTCAACCTTTTCAAGGCGCAAGGCATCTAGGGAACAAGAAGAACAGATGGCAGTTATTCAGACGAAACACCATTGCAGAATTATCACGATACAAGTAAATATCAACAGCACCGAAAGTCTTGAAACCGCTTTGGATACGTTAAAATCACAAATAGGATCCTGTACAATTCGAGGTGTGTTTCATGGAGGTGGAATTCTTTGTGACAAACAACTAAAACAAATGTCAGAGGAAGACATAAAAGGCCCAATGCTACCAAAGATTCAAGGAACCTGGAATCTACACGTCGCAACATTGAATTGTCCTTTGGACTTCTTTGTGATGCATTCGTCCATAGCTTCGGTGTTTGGGAGTCATGGCCAGTGCAACTATGCAGCAGGTAATTCATTTGAAGATGCATTTGCATACTACCGGCGACAGCTTGGATTGTGCGGGCAGAGCATCAACTGGAGTGCATTATCAGTTGGTATGTCTACGTCAGACAGCCGGTTAGAAAACTATTGGAAAAGTATGGGTTTCTATGTCCTGACGAAAGAAGACATTCGAAAAAGTTTTTTGAAATTATTGATGGGAAATTTTGAGCAGATGATATGCGGCAAATTTGATTGGATTAAATTAGGTGAAAGCCAAGTGGTATCATTGCAACCGGGGAAATTTTCGAACATAATGGAAAAATATGCCGGAAATCTGAAAAGCTCGAAGCATTCCGGGCACTCATTCAGTTTTGATGAGTACATAGGCCTTGACAAAGAAAGTCAACAAAGAATTATCTATGACATAGCAAAATCATCGCTTTCAGATGCAATTGTTATTGATAAGAACACTCTGAAAGAAGACACGCCGTTCTCGTCACTTGGCATTGACTCCATGTCAGCCATGAGTTTAGTAAATATGATTTTTGACATCACTCAAGTGCGTGTTCCACTTGAACATGTACTAACAGGCAGCAGCACTCTGAAATCGCTTACAAGTCTAATAAAGCAAAAGCTTAACTCAGACCAACCTAAGTTGGCCAGCCGAAACAAGCACACTGATCCTAACATTTTGCAATTAACTTGTGAAGAAATGCTACGCGATGAAGTGACATTCTTGCAAAAGTATATTCTCGAAAAACTAGAAAGTGGAGGAAATGAAGTGACTTACATTTTTCAAATTGGATTGGACATTCATGGAGTTGAGATTTCAAAAGAAAAATTACGAATGGCTGCTAAAGCCTTATGCACGAGACACAGAGAATTACGTAAGATATACCACAGAAATGATGACCAGACATACAGAACCGAAATACTCAGTGGAGATCAAATTGCTGTTGAGGTTGAAGAAATCGAATTTGATAGTACTGACTTCGTGACTGACAATAGAGACAACATTCACTTCGATCCTGCCAAAGATGTGCCAGTAAAGTTCAAGATCGCAGCGAAAAATGAGCATACAAAAATGGTTTTATATTTTCATGCTTTAGCTTTTGATCTTGGCAGCATGGGTCCTTTCGTTAAAGAGTTACAATCATGTCTACAATCAAAAGACATAGAAGAAACAAATAAAAATGCAGACAACAAAGATTCTGTGGCTAAAATACTTTCCAAAAGAATTTTGCCACAAACAGACGAATTGTTGCAATACTGGATTCGACAAATAAACCAGGACATACAACCGTTTACACTCGGTTCAAATGTAAATGACAATCTAATTAAAAAGAAGATGTGCAAGTTGTCACTGAATGTTCCGTCCGCATGGGTTGAGAGAATTAATGCATTTACGCAGAAAAGGGGTATGTCACTTTATGAATATGTTGTGTCCGCATACTTTGCAACTCTTCATGAAAAAACAAAGAAAGATAGCTTTCCACTGGTGACACGTACTGATTTAAGAAGTAGCGTACCACAACTGAAAGGGTATATTGCACGATGCATAAATTTGATTCCTTTGGTTGGAAATTTCAAAATTATTGGAACTGTTGGTGAATATCTAGAAAATATGTGTGTCATGATGCGAGAAGCAATGCAGTTCAACTTATGTCCATTCGGTCTTATAATTAACGCAATAAGGAACGAAGAGTTGCGTAGACATATTAGTAGACACGAGATTGGGTACAACAATCTGGCTAATTTGCATAATATTATGGCCAAAAGCAAGCGTAAGATCAAATTAAGAAACTTTTTTCACGGAGGGCAGAGTATCGAAACCGCTCTTTTCATAGAACACGACAGTGTACAGAATAGTCTCGAGTTAACTTTCCAATACGAAACCCAAATAGTGAGCGAAGACGTTGCAACCATTATAATGGAACGTTTCTTCTACCTGATTCGAGCCTTAATGGCACATGAAGATGCAGAGCTTCAACAAATTCTCCATAGAAATGTTGGCTTTGAAACTTTTGAAGAACTTCGTCCAAAGAAACATTCAGCAATTACAAACAATACAAACTATGCACAAAGTGGACAAAGATCTCTGATCCGTTGTGGTAAGTTGTATTATTTTAACACATAACAAACTATCTCTGTGAAAGAAATAAAGTTGGTTTATGCCCCCCCCCCCTTGATTGGAGGCATTAGTAATCGCACTGGCCGTCCGTCCGTTCGGTAAAATCTTGTCCTCGCTTCCTCTTCAAAAACCGCTACGGCTATTTCATTGAAACTTTACAAGAATTTTTGTCAGCAAGCCTAAGTTTGCATATTGTCAGAAGATTCCGCTCGATACATTCTGGCAGTTTTAAGGGGCATTAGTCATTTTTACTGTAACTACAATAAAAGAAAATCTTGTCCGCGCTTCAATTCTAAATCTGCACAGGGGATTTCATTGAAACTTCACAGGATTGTTTGTCTCCAAGCCCAGTTGTGAATATCGTCAGTTTTTTGCTCGCGATCGATTAAATTTTAATTTTGATTTTAATTAATTTTTTTACTATAGCCTCTACGTTTCCTAAGGGATTTACTTCAAGCTTAAAATATATGTTCCTCATATATCATTAATAACATTATATGTGGTAAGGTCCATCATTCTAACAATCCTACGAGTATTTCCTGGAGAATCTCCATTTTAAACTTAGAAATTTCCTTAAAAATGTATTAGTTTACTATAACTTGTCTTCAGTTTAAGGGATTTACTACAGACTTCAAACAAATTATCCTTTTGGATAAACGTCATATATGTTGTCATATTGCGCATCACAATGTGGTAAGGTTCATCTCTTTTCCGCAGGCATATTCAATTACATATGTATACCAATTTTATTTTAAAGCTACATTTCGTGGGCATGTGTCAATTTCCAGTGACAGCTCTTGTGTTATAGAAGTCGGATGCATAGTAACAGAAATAACATAAATAGACATTAAATGAAACTTGAGGTCTATCCGTACAGTTGGAATTGATAAAACTTAATTTGACTTCTGCTACCATAACTGACTATTTCTCAAAACAGTTTATTACGCGGTGATATCTGATTTCAACACTTCCCTTAATCATCTTTTTATTTAAATCGTGTATAACTGGCTTCTTTAATAATCCCAATAATTTAAATGTAAAGCTACCGAATATCTAGACTTTTCATCTACGTTTGGTGTGTGAATTCTGCTATTTTCTTTACTCCGCAATTATCTCATATTGTAGATACATTTACTGAACAAATGAACAGTGCAAAGGACGAAATGATACATCTGCAGGTAGTCAAAGAGAAATTTGACAGCGGAAAGGTTGATATTGTTCTTGTTTGGCGTAGATCGGACGATACTTTTTTACGAGAGGTATCTGCGGACACGATATCTGAAGTCGTTGCAAAAGAAGATAAAGGTTGTTTTTTTTCTTTTTCAATTTCAATTCGTTTTTGTATGCCTGGATGAATCAATATTTTCTTATTCACAGCTCCATCATTTGGTAAATTTTTTAAACGTACTGTGTTTAAAACATTTACTTTACTAAGTGATAGTTGTTTTATTTATAACATATTGTATTTGACGAATTGAAGAGATTTTATTTGTCATATATTTAGATTAAATTATCTTTACAGATTTAAAAATCTGGTATGATCTAAAAATATAAATCGCCTGTTTTCACGTCAACTGTTACTAGGTTACCTAATTTTATGATTTTTTTATTTATCTTATATTACAAAGTGAAATATACAAATCAGGAATGGCTTCTTGCTAGAACCACAGCCTTCCCACACAGCGAAAAGTAATTAAGCTTATCTAAAAACTGTCAAAACATTTACATAGAATTATTTGGGGGAAGTATTTTAATTAGTTTATGAAAATGTTTATAGAAGTTTTACACTATCATACCTACTTAGCATGTCAATAAAAGCTCAAAATAAATCGCATTCATGTTCATTCAGTAAGCTTGTGACATGAGTAAACATAAATTAGTTTGAAGATATATATTTTAACGGGTCTAAAAGTATGTTCTATCCATTTTACAGATCAAAGCTACATTATGCTGAAGACATGGCATAGATGGTTAATATTTAAGACATCTTCAAGGGAGGCATCAGTTGACTGGGTGCACATGTTCAAAGATGTTGTCGAGACAGTGAGGCCACGGCTCATACATGACATGATATTTAATTTTTAAATCCTGTATTCGTCGTATATACAGAGGAACTTTTCGAACGGCTAGGACAAGCTACACAGAAGCCACAATATCTCAAATGTAAATGCTGTTTTACAGGTCTCAATTCAAAATGGCTGCATCTGTTAGCATTTCCTGGAATTCGCCTGATGATTAGGAAATATTGTTGTTAGATTGTAAATATGGTCATGTTTTCTAGCTTTTTGTTTAACCGGGTAGATATTATGTGAGACTATTATACTTGATCGAATGAACTAAGTTTCGTTTCTTTTTATGCCCCCGGCATCTAGTGATTGAACCGTCCGTCCGTCTGTCTGTCCGTCCGTCCGTGCTTACCAACGCCATTTATGTGGCTATGAGAACAATGGTAACGGTAAATTCTATTCATTCCGTTCTGTTACGTGGCTATTTTTTCTTTTATGTGGCTAAAAGAACAATAGAGAGGACAATAGAGTAGCCACATAAATGACGTTCGTAAGAACTTCCGTCCGTCCGGTTAACATTTTTTAAGAAGTTGGATATTTCTCAATTTCTACAAAGAGCATTGGCATGAAAGTTTACACACTTAATTAACAGTTCACAGGTCATGACCCTGACAAGTTACATAACTCTGGGTACCTTATTTCTGGTGTTATTTCCACTTTTTGTACTTAAAAAAATGGTTAACCTGTTTCGGCAAGTTGGATATTTTTCCATTTCTACAAAGATCATTAGCATGAAAGTTTACAAACTTACTATACAGTGCACAGGGTATGACTCTTAACAAGTTACATAACTCTAGCTATCTTGATTCGGGGTTTTCTCCCCAATTTGTACTTAGAGATAAATGGTTAACATTTTTCGGCAAGTTGGATATTTCTGAATTTCTACAAAGAGCAATGGTATGAAAGTTTACACACTTACTTAACAGTTCACAGGTCATGACCCTGACAAGTTACATAACTCTGGGTACCTTATTTCTGGTGTTATCTCCCCTTTTTGTACTTAGAAAAATGGTTAACCTGTTTCGGCAAGTTGGATATTTTTCCATTTCTACAAAGATCATTAGCATGAAAGTTTACAAACTTACTATACAGTGCACAGGGTATGACTCTTAACAAGTTACATAACTCTGGCTATCTTGATTCGGGGTTTTCTCCCCAATTTGTACTTAGAGATAAATGGTTAACATTTTTCGGCAAGTTGGATATTTCTGAATTTCTACAAAGAGCATTGGCATGAAAGTTTACAAACTTACTTAACAGTTCACAGGTCATGACCCTGACAAGTTACATAACTCTGGGTACCTTATTTCTGGTGTTATCTCCCCTTTTTGTACTTAGAAAAATGGTTAACCTGTTTCGGCAAGTTGGATATTTTTCCATTTCTACAAAGATCATTAGCATGAAAGTTAACAAACTTAATATACAGTGCACAGGGTATGACTCTTAACAAGTTACATAACTCTGGCTATCTTAATTCGGGGTTTTCTCCCCAATTTGTACTTAAAGATAAATGGTTAACATTTTTCGGCAAGTTCGTTATTTCTCAATTTCTACAAAGAGCATTGGCATGAAAGTTTACATACTTACTTAACAGTTCACAGGTCATGACACTGACAGGTTACATAACTCTGGGTACCTTATTTCTGGTGTTATCTCCCCTTTTTGTAATTAGAAAATGGTTAACTTATTTCGGCATGTTTGATATTTCGCAATATCCACAAAGAGATCCGGCTTTAAAGTTTACACACATACTTAACAGTGCACAGATGATGACCCTTACAAGTTACGTAAGTCTGGCTACCTTTTTTCTGGGATTATCTCCCCATTTTATACGTGGATATAAATGGTTAACTTGTTTTATTTGACTTTTGCCCTCATTCGCTTAGAAATTAGAATTAAGACTTAGAAATTATGGTTAAAGTTTTAATGTTAGTGTTTTTCTAAGGTAATCCTATAGAAAAGGTTTAAAACAGATGTACTTAACATACTTTGGTGAAAGTGTCAAGTGGTTACTATACTATACTATACTATACTATACCATACCATACCATACCATACCATACCATACCATACCATACCATACCATACCATACCCATACCCCACCCCACCCCACCCCACCCCACCCCACCCCACCACACCACACCACACCACACCACACCACACCACACCACACCACCACCCCCACACCACCACCACCCCCCACCACACCACCCCATCTCACACCACACCACCACCACCCCACCACACCACCACCAACAATAATACCGTCAACAACACCACCAACAACACCGTCAGCAACACCACCAACAACTCCGTCAACAACACCACCAACATTACCGTCACGACACCACCAACAACAACACCACCACCAACAACAATAACATCAACAACACCAACAACCAACAACAATAGCATCAACAACACCAACAACTGACAACACCAACAACAACACTGACAACTACACCAACAACAACACCAACATTACCAACACCAACAACAATACCAACAACAGCAACAACACCCACACCACCAACAACAGCAACCAGCATATCATACCTTACTATACTACACCACACCCCACCACATCACAGGGCAGGGATAGTGGGTTGATGGGTTGATGGGTGTGGGATCAGGGGTGTATGGACTGGGTTGTGTTAAAACCCTCTAAAAAAACTACAATAATAAAGTAACTGTAATTTATTGATTTCCTAACTTGGATTAAGAAACTTTTGTTCATGTGTGTGTGTTGGGTGTCATAAACTCCTGAATCACTCCCCAGTTTAAATGAAGCACAGTTTTAAATGTGCTTAAATATGTCTGACTTCGAATAGTGGAGCGTGCAGTCGTTTCCGACTGGCTCTTGTTATGATAAATTCTTTTCATGTACGGGTTCTGGCACCAGATGGTTATTTTCATTATTTAGAACTAACTTGTGATTTTAGTTGCAGTTTTAACACTGTGCTATCATTTAAAATTTGTATCGTTACAAACTTCGCTACCGGGGGCATATGTGTTTTCCGAACACAGCTTCTTGTTTAATTTTTTTTTGGATATGAATCAACATATTTATATATTTACCAGTAAATTAGAGACACAGGTTTTCGGAAACTTGCTTAATTTAAGATGTTACAAAAAACCTTAGCAATTAATATTGTGAGACCAAATCTGTACATGTTTTCACGGACTTGTTACTTTTCTGTGATTAAGAAAACTAACACAATAACATGAGATTTAACTCTGAAAATATTTGAAATTATTTTAATATAGGGCAGGAAAAAGGTGTTTTGGGTCATATATTTTGACATTTTAGTTCTTACTATATTTAGAAAGAACTTATAATTATCTATTATTTCGCAGAACTTATTGAAAAATGTGTTACCCATTTTGACATGTTGTTATTTTTACCGCCAAACGCAGAATAAGAAATGTCATCTGCTCATTTTTATGACGTCATTTCAAGAATCGACGTTTTGTCCGAAGTTACCTTTTCCCGTGACTTACCCAATGAGTGATGTATTTATTACTTTATTAGTCGGCGCGACTTTAATTGAGCGTACAAGACAATTTTTAAAAACAACGGAAGCCGTAAATTCCGTACAATCGGTCAAGGCTGTTGATTGTTGCACTGCGTATGTACAGTTTTATAGTTGTAGAACATAGTTAATCAATTGATGTTTTCTTCAGAATTAACTTTATGAATACGGATGAGATGGAATATTCGAACAATCGATTATTCGGTTTGACGATGAATAAATTCGTAATAACAATATGCCTAACTAATATACAGCAAGACTGCTTTCGGTATTCGATCCCATTATACCAATAAATGAAAAAGTAATCAATAAATATTGTAATGACATGGCCATAAACAAATATAATGTTATGTTGGCTTGTGAAATAATTTAAAATTGCATTCCTGTTTTTATGAGTGTTGTAATTACATGAAAATTCTATTCGTGCCGACTCGATGCATACATTCTTGCTGTAAGCTCTATTGCACTGTTTAAATATGCAATGCACATTTTTGAACGGCCTTCAGCAGTTAAACAAAACAATAAATTCATGTTCCTTATGTTACACACGAATTTCTTGTTTCATGGCATACATATTGATATGATTGTAAGTAGATTGTATGATTGTTAATACATTTATTGTTTACGTGTTATTGATGTGTTATTATGTAATTATGTTATATGAAGAAAAACAAATTATTTTATGACATGCACTAAAATTATATGTCGTCGTTATGCAAAATCGATTTTGATTATTCAAATTTAATTTAACCCGTACATATTTTTATCGTTCAATATCTTAAATGTATATACAACAATGAAAGAATTGTAAAAAAGCATTGTTTATTTCTATCTATTAGTTGTACAGTTTATAATTTGATGTCATTTGTATATATTTTCACAGCAATACAAATGAACTATAAGGAGTATTCTGTTCTCTCATAAGTCGGCTTGAGCACGCCGACTATATTTGTGATTACTTATGGAATTTAGCCATTTTGGGACAACGTCATAATTGCAGGAATGTTGATATTTTTATTGTTGCAAGAAATAACAGATGGGAGGTGAGTTGGAAAAAAACGTATTAATGTATTTAATAACAAGGCTTACTATCGAAACTGATAATAAGTCGTTTATTTGTTTATTAATATCAGTTTTTCAATAAACAATTCATCTTATCCTGTGATGATGATTGTCACTTGACTGCAATTCATGTCACAACAACGGAAGGCGTATTCTCCGTATAATCGGTCTACGGGGTGGGGTTATACAAATGAATAAAGGCATAGCAGCTATGCATTAACTTGATCGTTTTATTAAACTTTTGTGAATGATGTAAAATATTGAAAATGACATCAAACATTTCTATTAATGTTTCTTTATCTTTTTCTCGATTAAAATTTGTGATCTCTGCATAAGCTTTTTCAGGAAATGTTAAACACAAATTTTGTGGTTAACACACAGTTATAGGTCACAAAATAATTCATTATGTTTCATTAATAACATATAAGCAACAAAACAGAAGCAAATATTAGACTTACAAAACCTTTCGAGAAATATGAATGTATTCGCACATTTTGCTAATAGACTTGATTAAAATAGTTTTCAACTATATTATTATGTTGTTATATGATAGCTCGTCAATGATATTAACTTTTTGTACGAAACTTTTTCTTTGTAACTCTCTCTCTCTCTCTTCCTCTCTTCTTTTTCGCTGCGTGGGGAGGCTGTGTTTTTTAGTGTGGCGATTCCTGATATGCATATATTGCTTTTGTACATGTATCGATCATAATGAAAGCCTACTAAAGAAAATTCCTTGACTGATTTGAAATCCCCTTGGTGGAAAAAGGAATGTCCTGGGCTGAAAAAGAAATGTTTAATTCTGAAATATGAATGTTTTAGACTAAAATTAGAATCTGATTGGCTACAATAAGAATTTCCTGGGCTCAACAAATGAATGTCCTGGGCATAAACAGGAATGTCCTTGGCTAAAATAGGAATATCCTTTGCTGAAAAAGAAAACTTCTATGCTGAAATAGGAAAGTCATTGGCTGAAAAAGTAATGTCCTGAGCTAAAACATGAATATCCTGGGCTGAAAGAGAAAAATCGTGGGCTGAAATAGGAATATCCTGGGTTTAATTAGTAAACTCTTAGAATGAAATAGAAATCAGGGTTGAAATAAAAAATCTCTTGGCTGAAACAGGAATCTGCTGGGCTGAAATTGGAATTTCCTTCGCTAAAAAGGGAATTTTCATGGCTGAAAAAGGAATGTCTTAGATTGAGAAAGGAAATGTCCAAGGCTAAAAAAGGAATCTTCTGGGCTGAAATTGGAATCTCCTGAGCTAAAATTAGAATATTTTGGGATTAAATAGTAATGTCCTGGGCTAAAATAGAAATGTCCTGCGCTAAAATAGGAATGTAATGGGCTAAAATGGGAATCTTCTTGGCTGAAAAAGGAATCTTCTGGGATGAAATAAGAATCTGATCTGTAAAAGGAATTCCATTGGCTGAAATAGAAATTTTCTTTGCTGCTGAAATACAAATCGTTTTGGTGAAAAAGAAATCTTCTGGGCCGAAATATGAATCTCCTGTTCTGCAATAGGAATGTCATTGGCGAAAATATGGAATCTTTTGGGGCTGAAATCGGAATAATCTGTGCTGACAGTGGAATCTTATTTGCTGAAATAGGAATGTCCTGTGCTATAATAGGAATCATTTTGGCTGAAATAGAAATCTTTTGGGCTGAAATAGGAAAGGAATGTCCCGGGCTGAAATTGGAATCTCCTTGCTTTAAATAGGAATTTCCTTGGCCTAAATAATAATACTTTGGCTGAAATTGAAATCTTATAGGCTGAAATAAGAATATCCTGGGATAAGATAGGACTCTGCTGGGCAAAAATAGGAATTTCCTAGGCTGAAATTGGAATCTCCTCGACAGTAATAGGAATCTCCTGGGCTGATGGGGATATATATTGCTAAAAAAGTAACATTCTGGGCTGAAATAGGAATGCCCTTGGCTGAAACAGGATTATTTGTGGCTTAAACAGAAATCTTCTGTCCTGAAATAGGAACGTCCTTGGTTGATATTGGAATCTCCTGGGCTCAAATAGAAATCATCTTTGGTGAAATAGGAATGTCTTGACCTGACGTATAAATGCCCTGTGTTGGAATGGAAATATTTTTGGCTAAAATTGGAATGTCATGGCTAATCGTATGAATGTCTTGGGCTGAAATAGGAATGTACTTGGCTGGAAAAGGAACCTCATTTGCTTTAATTAAAATCTTCTTGGATTCCATATGAATTTTCTGGGCTGAAATAGGAATGTCCTGGGCTGAGATAGGAAACTCCTGGGCTGAATTAGGAATTTAGGTTGAAATTAAAAATCTAATTGGCTGAAACAATAATTTATTTTGCTAAAATTGAGATCGCATTCGCTGAAATTAGAATTTTGGCTGAAATATTAATGTCTTGGGGTGAAAAAGAAAAGTCCTTGGCTGAAATTGAAATGTCCTTTGCAAAAAAGGAATCTTCTGGGATGAAATAGAATCTCCAGGGCTGAAATAGGAATGTACTGGGATTAAATAGGGAAGTCCTGGGCTGAAATAGGAATATCCTGGACTAAAATAGAAATCATCCTGACTGGAATAGGAATCTCCATGGCTGAAGTATGGACCTATATATCTGAAAAAGAAATAGTCTGTGCTGAGATGGGTATCACCTTGGCTGGAAAAGGAATGTCTTGAGCTAAACTAGAAAACTCTTGGGCTAAAATATGGATCTGTTTGGCTAAAATAGAAATCTTCTAGGCTGAAATGGGAATGCTCTAGGTTAAAATTGGCATCTTCAAAGATGAAATAAAAACACCTTTGGTGAAATAGGAATGTCCTAGGCTGAAGTATAAATGTCTTGGACTGAAATAGGAATATCCTTGACTGAAATAGGAATGTTCTGGGCTAAACAAATTAATTTCCTAGGCTGAAATTGGTGAAATAGGAATGTCTTTGGCTAAAAAAAATATCCTTTGCAAAAATAAAAAGGGTGAAATAAGAATGTCCTGGGCTGAAAAGGGAATGTCCTGGGCTAACATAGGAATCTTATGGGCTGAAAAAGGAAACTCCTGGGCTGAGAAAAGGAAACACCTGGGCTTAAATAAAAATCTGGGTGGAAGTTGAAATCTCCTTGGCTGAAATTGGAATCTTCTGGGCTTAAATTGGCATCTCCTGGGCCTAATTAGAATCTCCTGTGATTAAATAGAAATGTCCTGGGCTGAGAATGGAATGTGCTGGGCTAAAATAGGAATCTCCTAGGTTGAAAAAGGAATCTCCTGGGCTGAAATAGGAATCTTTCTGACTAAAATAGGAATTCCATTGGGTGAATTAGGAATCTGTTGGGCTGAAATTTGAATCTCCTGGGCTATAATTGGAATCTAGACTGTAATAGGACCCCCCTGGGCTGAAAAAGGAAACCCTTTTGCTTAAATACGAATCTTTCTAATGAAAAAAATTATTGGCTGAATTATGAATGTCCTGAACTGAAATAGGGATGTGATGGGCTGAAATAAGAATCTCCTGGGTTGAAATGGGGATCTCTTTAGCTGCAATTAGAATGCCCTGTACTGGAATAGAGATCGTTTTGGCTGAAATTGAAATCTTCTGGGCTGAAATAGGAGTCTTCTTGATTGAAATTGGAATCTCCTGGGCTGAAATAGGAATCTTCTTTGCTAACATAGACATTTTATGGGCTAAAAAGGAATGTTCTGGACTGAAATAGGATTTGTATGGCTTAAATTAGAGTGTCCTTGACAAAGGAAACGTTTTGACAGAAATAGGAATCTCCTGTGCGGAAATAGGGATCGTTTTGGCTGAAATAGAAATCTTCAGGGCTGAAATAGGAAACTCCTGGGATGAAATAGGAATTGCCTGGGCTAAAGTAGGAATCTTTTGGGCTGAAATGGGAATCTCCAGTGCTGAAACAGGAATCTTTTGGGCTGAATTAGGAATCCCCTGGGCTGGAATAGGGATCTTTTTGGCAGAAATAGAAATCTTCTGGGCTGAAATAAGAATGTCCTGGGCTTAATTAGGGATCTGCTCAGCTGAAATTGGAATGTTCTTGACACAAATAGGAAAGTTCTTGACAGAAAAAGTAATCTCCTTTTATCATTACTACTCTCCCACCCCACACCAACTCAATAGAGGAGAAAATTTAAGGTCTGGATAAAACATTATAGCAGATGATTTTAATTTAATGCCTATCTGATGGCACCCCGAAAACAGAGTGTTCATATTTGACACTAGGGTATAGGCTTGTTAGACCTACCCCATGAAAACCTTTAAATAGATGATAAAGAAACTTTAAAAGCAATCGAACACAATAATAATCAAAATATTTGTGGCTCTATTTGATCCAGTCTGGTCATTGGCAGAAATGGAAATGCGTATTATTGTCCATGCATCAAGACTGAATGTACAGGAAGCATTTTCAGCCGCCGCTAGACATAAACTACGTTACTGTGATATTTAATTGGATGGAAAGAATTCGCATCAATGATACAATGTTCTAGAATTGCAGCTACAAAGCATATACAAGAATCAACTGTCTTTCAATTATCACGGAAATGTGAACCAGACAGTATACTTTCGATTTTTATTTCGAATCGAAAACAGGAAATATTGTAGGGAATAGAATATAACATCATTTCAACTGAGACATTCTTTCCAACCTTACTTATTGAGAGGATGGAGAACAATGTATAAGGCGACACTTTAACATTAGTTTGCACGAAAACAAATGTGAAATGTACAATGTAAGTAATTATACTTTTCATTCGAACGCCTTACGTTTAACAACTACTGTACTTGTAATATTCAGATACAGATGTTTATCTTTCCCCAAATCATCATAAACAAAAAAACAAACAAATAAATTAATTAATTAATAAATAAACAAATGAATGTGTAAATAAGATGACCCCACCAGTATGCAAAATATTACGAAGGACAAGAACGAAAATTATAATACCATTTCTATCAATAGCACCCCTGACACCTCTACATTCACCGTTATTGTTCATTTCTGACATCGTATAAGCCTTTTAAACTGTTATAAGAGCTTTCTTAAGATTTCTTATTTCGCTTCCAAGCTTAAACGTCACGCGTTGAAAAGGCGGTCTGGCTGATTTGTGGGTGCTTTTTGAGCCAAATTAAAAAAAAGAGATAATGGACGCACAGATTTGTTTTAGGCTGAAGAATGTTTGATTAAATTATAAATTTTATAAAATGAATAATTTATGTTGTTTATTTTAAAAAAGTGATATAATAATTTCTCCATTTTGATTAAATGTCGTCCATGTAAATTATACATACACTCAACAAAAGTTCTAATTGGTCATTCATTGTAAATTTTACAATGTATGCTAGTTTCGTTTCTTCCCTACGTCAAGAGAGGTTGTGAAAAGAACTGTTTTGTCTAGAAATCAATTATCTAATGTATTTTTAACATTTATAGATTGTTTTCTTAAACAAATCCAATACCATTTACTTACAGCGCAGTCAAAATTTGAACAGTCTTTAATTAAAAGGGAGGTAATTTTAAAATTGGAAAATTTGAAAGGGGTTTGTTTAAACAAATCTGCTATTGATTAAACATGGTTTCTGTTTTTCCTACTAATGAGGGATCCTATTAAAACATTCTTTTTTAGCAAAATTAAGGATAACTCTTGCCAAACTGTTAAAAAGTCAATTATTACATGATTAAAGCTTAAGTTGAAGACTGATGTTGGCAAATGATCATAAATAAAGAGCGAATCCAATGTCTTTCTAATAAAAAATGCGGACAAAAAGTGACCAATTAGAACTTTGGTTGAGTGTATATGTTATCATTTTCTTGTTCCATTGAAAACTAGTTCATATACCGTTTTTGTGTTTATTAATGATTGTCTCTGCAAATTTTACAGATTGAAGCTCGCGAAGATCTGTTTGTATTTTAATTAACCATATATGATTAAGGTAATTGTCGGTCATTATGTAACAGTTATGAAGATGATAAACAACTTATCCTTCTAAGCTGTAAAATTACTTCAAAATATTTCATTTAATCAAATAACCAAGTATTCATCCGTGATCCATTCGAATTGAGTCGGTTTTTCTCAAATTACCATATTGCAGATCACGTCTTGCAATGATTTGCAAGTATTTTGCATGCACGATGAATGCAAATTCACCGGGTTTGCAAACTGCCTAGTAAAAATATCGTCTGTGTAAATAATCGTTTCAGCGTTTTTTTGTTCGCAACGAGATATGAATCTTTGAGGGTCTTTTCACTATTGCCGAACAATGATTCGATAAAACCAGGTCTGCAGACGAACTGAATGTTTATTGGATGAACAAAACTAGATCATTAAAGAGGAAGACACGCAGATTTTCCTTGGAATATGAACTGCAATGTTTAACCGAGAATGGGTGCAATACCAAGGCCATTTTATATAGGTGTTTTCCCTCAAAATACCGAACTATTGCTCATGTACGTTGCATCATACAAGTGAAATTCTAAGTGTATGAACTTAACTTCTCTTTCCGATTTATGAAAATGTTACTCATTTTTTTTTTAAATTTTAAATAAAACTAAAGTTTTTAAAGTAATTTTAACAATAATAACATGTTATCCGCGAGGTATTATCCTTTTCATTTGCAAACTTAAATTTGGGACATCTTTACATTAAACCTAGTTATGTTTTTTGTGACTAAATATATTGAAGGTGTATACCACGTCAAGTCTGATCAATTTCACAAAATAAAATAATAACATTATATTTTAATATATTTCTAGAAAATGTGTACGCACATCGTGACATGTGACCTTAATGATAGAAATTTCTTATTTCACAAAAAAAAAATTTCTGACTTGTATTTAACATATTACTTGGTCAAAAGTATATAAACTGTTGCTCTCTTGCATCCGGGCTGAAGGTTATAAAGCTGAGATTGGAAACCAGTCTCAAATCTCAAGTCCAGTCGCCATTTCAGCCAATCAGATGCTTGAGATTTGAGACTGGTTTCCATGCTCAGTTTTATAACCTTGGGCACCAATAGCATTGGAAACTTAACACGTTATTATGCAATGACACAGATCTGCTTGTAGTTGAATGTTATTAACCAAATGAATTCATGTTGATCTTGTAATTGGACTAAGGGAAGTCATATTGGCATGAGGCCGAAGGTAGATGA
Organism: Corbicula japonica; assembly: GCA_038501625.1. Classification (NCBI taxonomy): domain Eukaryota; kingdom Metazoa; phylum Mollusca; class Bivalvia; order Venerida; family Cyrenidae; genus Corbicula; species Corbicula japonica. The sequence goes on from JAZAYU010000035.1 coordinate 2,504,191, forward strand.
CTTGTATGAATGTCCCAGGCCCGGACGCAGCCCTATGGCTGAGGGGCTGCAGCCCCCCCCCCCCCAGCCCGGCCGCTTTTTTTGGGGTTGCCTTTAAAAATCTGCCTGATTAAGTGTTGTGTATTGAAACATTTCACTGGCCAGCAATTAATTACCATGGATACATGTAGCTCGGGGTATATTAACCGCAAGCGACAATTAACAGTGATGTAAACATGCGTGATTTGAATACAATTGTTCATTGGTCGCTCGCTCAGCCATTGCCCAATCAAAACAGGTGGAACAATAGCGTTCTGAGTGCTGTAAAAGAGTGGAAAATCGTTACAAATACTAGGAGCAATTAGCAGTTTTTGAGGAAATCGAAGAGATTATTTCATTTTCTTTTTTTGTGCGAAACTACAAAAATGTTAGACTGTTTAACTCAATATCTGTCCACAATTTTAAGGGTGAAATGTATTTTTGACCAGATAATGGGAACATTCTGAAAATGAAGAGTTCTCAGAGTACATTTCATTCATTTGGATTAAGTGAAAAACAAAAGTTGGATGATTAATGTTCATCCTCAGTTCGAGAGACCTGTTAATTTATTGCACACTGAATAAGTACAGATATAGTTTAGGTATACTTAAAATTGCACCATTTAAGCACACGGCATAAAAAAATCGAATGCGGGAGGGGATACCCCTCCCGCACCTACCCCGTCATCAGCCCCCAGCATGTTCCAGTCTGGATCCGGACCTTTTAAGGGCCCAATTACATTATCATAATCAAAGCCTAAATATGAATTCACTTGATAAATGACAAATTTTTTGATTAACAGAATATCCATAGTACTTGATTTTGATATAACTAATTAACCTTCCTACAGAGATGGTTGGAGACCTGTGTAACGTTGTAAACTGACCCCCATAGAATCATGATCTTGGTCATTATTTTATATAAAATAATGACTCCTTTCAATAAAATACTGACACTCTGATTTTATTTATAAAATATTGACTTCCCGGTCATCATATTATGTCCTCTTGGTTATAGTATTACATTATCCCGGTCATAATATTACGGTTACGATACCGGTCATTATATTACGGTTACGATACCTTTCATAATATTACGGTTACGATACCGTTCATAATATTACGGTTACGATACCGGTCATAATATTACGGTTACGATACCGGTCATAATATTACGGTTACGATACCGGTCATAATATTACGGTTACGATACCGGTCATAATATTACGGTTACGATACCGGTCATAATATTACGGTTACGCTACCGTTCATAATATAACGGTTACGATATATAACTGAATAATTTTTTTAAGCAACATTACATGTAACCGAGTGTCGTTATTATTGCGTTACATTAACATTGATAGAATAACGATCTCGTGGAAAAATAACCATTTTTTTGTGAAATACTGACTTCGTGAAATGATCCCCATTATTACCCGATTTCCTTATGGATTATTATATGAATATTAACAGTGGTAATCTAAGAAATCATTCTATATACTTGTTGTTTGGTAGTTGCTGGTCCCATTAGTACTAGACTGTATAGACTCTACATGAACAAGTTTCATACCTGATTTAGATCTAATCAAGAAAAAATCATTAGATCTAAGTTTGGTAGAGATTGTCTCAAAATGTATATACACCATACCAAACGTACAAAATGGGAAATAAGTATGTATTTATACATAGATATACACAGGTAAATAAAGAAAATATAAAACAAAGGGCCATAATTCCCGGATTAAAGTCATATTTATTTCTGCATAACAAGGCATGGAAGTGGAAATCCCTGAAAGTTTATATCAACTCCGTCCAATAGTGAATAAAGAGTTTAGGTCACAATACATATTGCACGTACTCACATACGGACTGACACACAAACAGATGCCAATACCATATTCTCCTGCGATCAATGCCTATATCGGTAGCGGCTATTATGTTGAACGTTTACATATAGCTTAAATGGGTTAGGTTTAAGACTTGACTTACGGAGTAGTTAATCTATAGTGGGTCACAATTAAATGTGAGTGTCATTTTTCTGCGTTACAATGTAACACCGGCTCAGATTTTTTTATCTTCAGTCAGTGTAAAGTAATAACTAGGTTGGTTATACGCCTTTCCAATAAACAGTTTCGCAGTCCTGTACGAGTTACTCCCCGCGACTAAAAATCAATCCAAAACGAGGCTCTGCAGGATAGCTGAACGATCGGGCTAATGGCTTAAGCACATAATAGTTAACCTAATCCGCTATATTGCAGGTCTGCGTTCGTCGCCGGCGGTGAAAAAATAAGTTGATTTTCTGTTATTCTAGCCAGACTTTTTTATGTTTACTATTTGTTAGATATTTAGATTTTTAATGATTTAAGAACATTGTACCATTCTTGTTGAAACGCAATTTGGACAAACATAAGCATTAATTTTATCAATTATGTTCAACAATTTCTTCTTAATATCTTTTCTGCTGAAAATATATTTTACTGGTGTAAATGTTGCAAATTGCTAAGGCTAGTAATGCGCTATTATCCGGAAATCGTGATCTGTCAACATCTGGTTACATGATCTGCAGACAAAAAATACAATCTGAATTTGTTGATACACATTTGAACAATAGAATTGTCCTAAAAATTTAAGGCGTTTATGGTCAACGAATAAATAATTTGAATATTTAAAATGTTACGTATACTTCACAAGCAAATATGATTGATTCTGTCTTGAAATAAAACAGGATCGGTAATCTGATTGTTTGTTGTAGAAGTATCATTCGTAGAATAAAATCCAAGGATTTAGATGCCGGCTTCTAAAAAGATGGGAATATTTATATCACAATATGGTTGCATATCCAATTTAGATTTCTTAGGTTTGACAGATTGTAATTTTGGCATAAAAGCCCAAACTCTTAATTAAACATATATAAAATATTTTGACAATATTTGTTTCTTATTGACGGCTTTTGTTTCTATAACGTGTCGTAATGTTGATTAAGAATCCATTTAAGTGCTAAATTAAATACATTTGCTGGCACATCCAGTAGTTAAAGGACTCCGAAATACTTAAGATTTGGGAGGTGTAGATACCTTGCAAATAGAAATTACACGATCTCTATTGGTCAATGATATCTGCCCCTTAAGTAATTGACAGATGACTCCGTGTGCGAGACAGTTTGACATGTTTATGGCATGCCGCCTTCAAAATCAATCGCCGCCGACATAATCACAACATGATGTCAGTAGTTGAATAGACACGCTGATCCGGAAACGAGACTCAATTAAGCCGTGAAGAGAACACTGCGACTGTCTGTTAGTCAAGTCGTTTAGTGTTTAATGCGAGGAATAATGAATTGACACTTTTAGTCAGAAACCTGATTGTTTTGTCAATTATTTTCAAAAATATCATGACGCTGATGTATTATTACTAATTTAAAGAGAAAATACATTTTTCAAAAAATAATTTTATGATAAAAAAGAAAGTTGTAGGTACATATTCCCTATTAAGTTATTACAGCGATCAATCATTTTTCCTGTAGAGCAGTCACGTGACTGGACAGGGGAGGTAACCAAATAAATTCATCGAAGATACATACCAAGGAGCTGAAGATACATATATGCAAGTTGCTTCGTTATGAATACATAAACAACATGGATATTCAGACAAACTGTGGCAGCCAACTTTCTTTGGTTCATCCATGCCATATTTATTTTATTCTCAAAACAATTTTACTTTCTTGCACTTTTCATCCATGATTTTCGCATAAATTGTAAATTAACGGAGTATTTTACTTGAGGTTTGGCCCAAGTGGTGCTTTATTCTATTATGGTATTTTTAAATGAATTTAATTTGGCCTTGTTTTTGGGCCAAGGATAGTCATATTGGCCCGAGGCCGAAAACTGTTCGGCCCCGGGCTAATATGACAGCTCGGTGCCAAACAGCAATGCTAAATTAAATTCACTTGAAAAATGACAATCTTATTTATTTATTTTATAACTTTCTCAAATTCACAATTTAAAACTAACTTTCTTTAAGAGAAGAAGTGTCGGCTCTGATTTTAATATAATTATGACAATCTTTTGTCAGTCTACAGTAGGGTGGTACTAAATACAAAAACAATGCAGATATTTAAGAAACAACATGGATATCCATCCATTCTTTGGCAGCAAACACTATTTTGTTTATCCAGTCCGAATTAAGTTTTATGTCCAAAACATGTTTCCTGGCTGGCATCTTCATCCATGATTCCTTTGACCCCTCATATCTTTGTACAAGTACACAACAAAGAAATACAGTTTCATATAATGTATTTATTGTACTGAGCACATGGGCAAAGTCTACAGAATGTTCTTCGTCGTATCTGGTACATCAATAACATCAAACATGCGTTAAACAATTCGGAACATTTAACATAAAGCATTTATTGATTTCAATCTGTAATCTTATTATAAATGCCTATATAAAATGTTTATATATACCGTATAGTTTCTACGTACTTAAAAATGTGTCTGTAGGCGTTGAAAGCCCAAAGCTAAATGACCATACATAAACGAACAATACACACGACAAATCGTGCATTAAACCAGGGGACAAAACAACTTTTGATTGGTACATTCCAAAGATCTTACACAATCAACTGAAAATATTTTCCGCCTGTTAATTGAAGCGAATTAGGCGAAAAATATTTTCAGTTGATTGTGTAAGATCATTTCTCGCATGCAATACTCAATTTAACGTGTCCGTTAGTGATCCAAATTAAGCTTTGATCTTTTTCGCAGCATAAAGTTACATATTTGTACACTTGTACAAATCGGCAGTTACCCCTCATTTGCTATTGCTTCGATTTCCCACTTGCTGCTGACATTTTTTGCGTTGTTGTGCAACAAAAGAGACCAATCCATCATTTTGTAAGTTCATTGCTTCATTTTAAATACGTTTTATAAATTATATATATCTGGGATAATATTATTTTCATTTGCATTGTTTTGCAAGACACGATTGTACCACTCGTATTCTCATACTTGCTCAGTCATTCTCGTATTGACCCACTTTTGACTTAATACGGATTTGATGTGGTTTATATGAGGCGGGCAGTTTTGTTTATTCGTATTTTTGTCAATAACATTATAGCTAAATACTAAGATATGTTAATAAATAAGTGATTTAATATTGGCCCTGTTATTTGTCCGCGGGCAGTCTTATGGTTTTCTCCAAGCAACCACTTTTCAACTCCATTTAAAGAAAAGATTCATTTTATTATTATTGCTAGTCAATTTATAATAAAAGAATTTAATTGCTGACAAGTGCTTTTCTTAACAGCTTGTTTTGATATGTCTTTATACCGATATGTCTTTATAATTAGAACAGAAAAACTTTGCTTATTTGGATGAACGAGCGCTAGACAGATTAAACATTTGCAAAATGTATTTTCTGTCGGTTAAGTGTAGCGAATTAATAGGCGGAAAATAATTTCCTTTGATTGGGTAAGATCTTTGAATGTACCAATCAAAAGTTGTTTTGTTCACTGGTTTAACGCACGAGCTGTTGTGTGTTATGTTCGAATATGTATGATCATTCAGCTTTGGGCATTCAACGCTTACAGACACATTTTAAGTATGGGGAAACTATACGGTATTTATAAACAGTGTCATTCAAGCATTTACGATAAGATTACAGATTGAATCACTAAATGTAATGTTAAAAGTTCGAAGTTTTATAACTTATCTTTTACGTAATTAATGTATTGGATATGGTGAAGAACTTTCTGTAAGCTTTGCTCAGTACAATATACTCCACGTCAATAGAAAGTTACCACTTTGGTAATTACTACCATCTGTAAGTAACTGGTAAAAGACAAATGCCGGTTATATAACCCGCATTTTGTCATTTATCAATAACTTACAGATGGTAGTAATTACCAGAGTGGTAACTTTCTATTATAACCGGCATTTGTCTTTTACCAGTTACTTACAGATGGTAGTAATTACCAAAGTGGTAACTTTCTATTGACGTGGAGTATATATATTGTATGAAACAGTATGACTTAGTTGTTTACTTGTGCAAAGATCTGTGCGGTCAAAGGTATGCTACTTCTAGTAAGGCATATCAAAAATGTGATCATTACAATAAGAAAAGCAATCTTTACACATTGGTGTCGTTCTTTGCGGTCACATACAAGCGAGTTAAGGAGCGACAACTCTGAATAGAGATTGTTAGAAAAGCAGCAAAGCGAAAACTTATCAACGAAGCGCATGTCTTCTATACTGATATAGTTCAGCCGTATCATTTCCGATACACACACTAAACACTGTGTTTGTTAGAGAACATGTTAAATTAAACAAGGATATTATAGATTGAACATGTAAGTTATTTTTCTTAAAACAACTTCATAATACTAGTTTAACATTTTACAAAGATAAGAACTTCAAGTATAAAATTATTGAAATAAAAGACGTTGAAAAAATCATGTCTTAAATCCATGATATATCAAGTTTACGCACAAACAATTTTAGTGGAAGAATTATTTAATTTAACAAAAAATAGTAAACATCTGATGTCGGTCAATGACATTTGAAACGTGTACATGAGCATAACTTTTAAATTAGCCGAAATTCAGTTCGTAGAAAATGTTTTGCATCTGTTAAAAACGTGCCATTTGCGGTATTTTCTACATCCGTGTTGTGTTTTGTTATTTATTTGTACGTGTTTACCTATAAACCTAGGCAAGGTATGATCTCTTTTTCAAAAGACAAATGATACAACCTTTAAATTTCATAACTTCAGACTCAGTTAGTACGGTTCGGATTTTTGCGCATACCGAAAAAGAAACCGATGCCATGCAATGATGTTAACGTATATCGGGGCTGTTGCCTTGACGGTGCGGGTTCGCTCCCAGCTAGAGGCATTACTATTTGTATATAATTGTTCAGGAAAAAATGTAACATGACTGTATATATATCTACTGGAAAATGTGATCGTATCGTAGTTGAAAATGAACATTTTGTGAAAAAGATCCATTGTAAATTCCTCATACCGGTAATCATATCTTGAGAGTGACGTTCGGGCCATAACATATGCCGATCAGGCGGGCACACTTTCCTTTTGTCTTTCTTGGGCTGTTTGACCTAAGTAGCTTTGTTCAACAACGATCTTTTGCCATATGCTGTAGTTTTTGGATTGTAATTCAAATGTGTTTTGATTTCGGTAATTGTTTAAAGTTAACATTCCATGAAGGTACTGAGGGCATAGTTTTTATATACATCTAAATTTTAATTATTAAATTGTATTGAGTATTAGCCTGCATTGTATAATGGGTGTGATAAATGTCTCTCGGTTGAGAGCAAAGACAGGATTGTAGTTTTGCATAGACAAGAGTTCAATATGACCGGCAGTAGTTATATTTAAAGTTAACACTTCCATCTCATTTAAAACGTTAGTGAGCATAACCTTAAGCTGGAAGTTCAAGTGCAAGAACAGTGAAAAATTTCTCGGAAAAGAAACACGCCATTTTCGCATTTTTGCAAGCGATACATGTACAGTACCGGCCGCGTTCAATTTTACACTTTGAGCGAACGGAAACCGGAACCGGAACGAACGATAACCGCGAACGGACCGCGACCTGACCGAATGAAAAAAGAGCGAACTGACCGTAAACCGGACCGTTGAACTGACCGGTGAACGTTAGCTGTCAATCATTATCTTTCCAGCTTGCGCACTAGATGTTTCAGGCGGAGTTTCATTTATCGCTTGATAAGCGATCGCTACGACATTGACGTTTACCTTTATTCGTATTAATATGTACTTTTTAAGAAGCATAGCCTGCAAGAATGATATATTTAAAATTGAGCTTTGTATTCCTTTTATGATATAAATGATTTAAATTTAGTCTAGAGATTAGATACTCTTTAATGGTTTTATGAATAATATAAACAAAATATTTTAACAGAATTCTTAGGGAAAATATTCCAGTATTGTATTTATGCTAACAGAATTTTAAAAGGTGGCCTTCTCTTACAATTAAGAGATTATTAGCGCAAATTGATAAGTGTCAACTGTTTTATTGCTTAAAATTAATAAAACACATGCTACGGTGTTAAGGTTAATTATATTAATAATTTACATGTACATTTTAAAACGACTTAAACCTGAATGTAATATATATAGGAATCAAATTTTCAACGCTTTATTATAAGGTTCTTTTAGTTGTTTCTGTCTCGTATATTTGCGAGCTGCTCTGAATTAATATGGCACAAAAAAAGAGCAGACAATAATATGTTTGTGTAATTTACACAGATAATTAAGAAAATGTAAGCATATTTTAAAGGTTGAAATTTTTTTTTTCTAATAAAACTGATTTTTTTCCAAATTGTTTGATAAATTATATCTTGGAATCTCTACTTGCGCATAATTGAATGATTTTCCTAGTATGTGCCTAGTTGGTTTTTGAATAACCAAATACATTTTCAACCATTAAGTCGGTAAGTGTTTATGAATGAGCCTTTAAATATTATATCGGTATCGTGGCTGTGCCGCGCGCAGCCGATGTTATTTCTTCAATGCTTATTTATTAGTACTAACCCACACATATTCACTGCCCTATATGAATAAAGAAGAATGATTTGAATAAATATACTGAAAGAAATTAAAAACGCAACTTCTTTAAACAAGAAGTACATTTCACGTTTAAAGACGTTGCGTTTCCAATTTCTTCAAATACATATTATATAGTAAAATAAATTAAAAATGCAACTTCATTAATCACTAACATATTTTGTTTTTAAAGAAGATGCGTTTCTAATTTCTTTAAGTATATAATCTATTTAAATTTGCAGTAATTTATTTCATCATGTTTCACGTAGATGGGAGCTTAACCCTCGGCGATCATGACATTCAACAGCTTTTGTTGTTGTTGTTGTTGCTGTTGTTTTTGTTTTATTTATGAATATGTCAGGATTAAAACAATGCTTTTTTCTTACTATAAAATGTATTACTGTAGCTTTGTGTGCAAGTGTTGATGTTCCCAAACACGAGAAGGATTTTTTAACAGATTCCACGTATTTTAAAGTAATACATGTATACTGTCGTATTTGTATATGAACGAGAATAAAATATTTTAAATTCCCGGAAAAAAGTTAAGTTTTTATAGCTCATATGTAATTTCAATAAGTATTTCGGGGAAAATCATCTCAGCATGTTTAGCTATATCACTTTATAGAAGATTGACAGAATTTCAATTCTGATTTATGATCAATAGTTAACTCATGTTTCGTGATAACAATGAACCTAGATTAGAGTAAACCGTCTGCGCTATTACAAATTTTGACATATAATTAACAATGAATAAAACCCCAAATTTGTGTACATATTGATCGAAGGAAGCTGGTTAAAGAAATATTTGCGACATCCCATATTGATCTGCATTTTTAACTTGACTAGATCACTTCATAAATCAGGCCACACCCCTGATATTTCCGCGCATATCCAGCTTTGTCATATACAGAATAAAATTGTCGATGAAAATATTAACAGACCTATAAATGTAAAACAGAACTTTGCTTGCTTTGTTCTATATTTAAGATAATACAAACTCGATTTATTTTGTAAGGAGAATGTGGTTTTTCTCCGGTACGCAAGAACGCGGATGTGTGAATAAAGAGAGCTGTTTGAAGTGAATCGATTTAACAAATATTATTTCATCCAATATAATTGACTTTTTAAATACTCGGTCAATGTTGTTGTTATCGTTGTTGTTGTTTGTAATAAATGCACATAAATCAGTCATAACCCAGACATATAGACTAGCATGACAAATTTCTCATATCAATGATTACATTTAATAAATAAACTCTTTAATCATTTATTTTAACATGTCCCGTTTAGATGTGAGCTTAAGCTTCATCGATCATAACATGCAAAAGTTGTTGTTGTTGTTGTTGTTGTTTTCATATATTTCAAGAGAAGTGCGGTCTTTTTAGCATACAATGCGCTAATGTAGCTTTTTTTCGCGTAGTTTTTTTTCCAAACATTATGTTGTACATTGTGATAGTTATTAAAACCTTAACAAAACCTAACAACACAACAAAAATATAATTTACATGATTTTTATGAAAAAGAGAAATAAGTTTCGAAAAAGAACCGACCTATGTTCACGACATGTACTGTAACATGTAACAGCCATAATTTCTATAAAAGAACGAGAATAAATAATTAACAATATCATGAACATGCGATCTGCTGCAATCTATTTTGAATTACCATGAAACGAAAAAGTACAGACATTTTTTGTAATTTAGTAAGCTCATCAGTCTTTTTGAAAATGTTTCAAGCGTTGCGCATTTTAAATGGTTGAATTTTTTATTGTGTCAAGGAAAATTCATTTTTCTTTCGATTGTTGCGAAATTTATTTCTATAAATATTTTCGTATCATTGAATGATTTACCGAGTCCCGTTAATTGATTTACAAAATATAATTTCAGCCAATATAAATGAGGATTAAAACAATTAAATCGGTAGTGGTAGGCGTTGTTGTTGTTAACCGATAAAAGTTCTTAAATGCGCATAAGTAAGCAATTTCCCTTACATAAATTCCTACAATTTAACAGACATATTTTCATTCATAAACTTTTAGACATTCATTTCATCATGCATCGCGTAGAGCGGAGATTAAGTTTCATTGATCATGACATTCAACAGTTGTTGTTGTTGTTGTTGTTGTTGTTTTCATGCATTTCAGGCTTAACAAGTTTAAACCTCTTTTATCATTAGATGTTAAACTATACAATAGCTTCTCTGTATCCAAACCTGGCTTGTTTCATTATGTACTACATGCTGTTAGTCATTAATAAATAAGAATCTGAACTATACCTTACAAAACTTTTAATATTTAATTTAAACGCGAAATTTATTGTTCGAAACAGAACCGACGTATGTTAGCGTAATGTACTGCCATATTCATAAAAGAAACGAAAATAGATCATTTGAAATACCCCCGAAAACAGAGTTAGTTCAATTTGGGTATCTCAAAAGAAATTTAAATTAGTGTTTTGAAAAAAAAACACAACACAACGGCATCTCTCATCATATTTTATCCTTATATTTATTTTTTGTTGTTGTTGTTTTTTCCAGTTAAAGGACCCTCCTGCCTCTGAACGAGGACATTATGGTGTGGTCCGATTATATTTAATATTGTTTGAGATTAAGTTTATAATATGGATTACTCCCACAAGTCGACACCTTTTAAATATACTCCACGTCAATAGAAAGTTACCACTTCGGTAATTACTACCATCTGTAAGTAACTGGTAAAAGACAAATGCCGGTTATATAACCCGCATTTTGTCATTTATCAATAACTTACAGATGGTAGTAATTACCAGAGTGGTAACTTTCTATTATAACCGGCATTTGTCTTTTACCAGTTACTTACAGATGGTAGTAATTACCAAAGTGGTAACTTTCTATTGACGTGGAGTATACATTCATAAACCGTTTGCTCCCACAGAAAATTGACAAAATGTCTAATCTGATTTTTGATCGATGGTAAAAGACATAGATTACAGTAAGCAGAGTGTGATATGCAAATAACAATGACCGACTTCCCGATGTGTGTATTTATTAATTACATGAAGTACCCCGCTGGTTTGAGAAATCTTAGTGACAGACCATATTGATCTGACAGTGTATTATTTGATTTTACTGGCTCACAAGTTATAATCAAGCCACACCAAAAACTTATTGGCGCACATTCAGCGCTTTACTATAATTATTTGTACAGCATGTTCAATTAAAATAATAATTAATAACATAACACAAAAACTTTGAAATACAAAATGATGAAAAGTGTATGGGTGTAACTGGACGAAGCCGATATTTTACGCGAGACCCGCTAACGCTACCCACATATTTATTTAAATAGTGCATTGATTTTGATCTCTGAACATATTCCAGATATGATCATGTATTGCTATCCTACATTTGGATTTGAATGACAATGATACAGAAATCGAAAAGTCTCTTTACTTTATAAGTAAAATTTGCGCCTTAGGAATACACATTTCAGAAACAAAACATTTGCACACAGCCACAACGTAGCGATATAAAGAAAGCATATTAGGTTCATATTTGCTTCAATCGGGTTAAATAATTATCCATGAAAGCGCAAGGTATTTGTCCCTGTTCTTCTTGACTGGTTCAGTGACGAACGTGTGATCTATGCCGCTAGTTATCTGTGACCTGTGCCGGACACGCTCTAGTATATTACATAATGTACTGTCCCAGTCCCACAATCACTGATTAAATTAGCGCATCCGGCGATCAAACAACTTGTAATATATGCCGCGCACTCCACAGCCGCGGGAAGCAGGAAGTAGCCAGACACGTGTCATGAATACTGCGTCTGGCCGATAATCCCTCGATACCGGATCTATTAATTTTAATGAAGTGTAGTCTTCCGAATATAATCTGCGGGTCTTTAAACATAATTGTAGTAAATTTGGTATTTTTTCATGTTACATATACTACACGTCTAGAAAAAAATAAAGATAATGTTCAGTTATTGTAATTACATAGCCGCTATCGGTCGAATTTTAAACGAAATAATTGTAGCTGATTTTGTCTTATATTCATGATTGATCCCACTCCAACACCACCATTCACACCGCCTGTCAGTTATCGTGTCGGTTTCTCCACATAATCATCATAATCACTTCTACCACCATTAAATTAGCCACAGTTAGCACAAACCGTGTCATCATCAACATTGTTTCATAAGTTTTATATTAGAATATAGTATTTACTATTTGTATGTCTTTTCCTAATACACGCTGTCTCACCCGCATGAAAAATCCTGCCATTTAGGTAAACCCAACATTATCTGTTGTCCAAATGAACTATTAATAATTGCATTACTTGTAAGTTTTATATAGCTTGTAAAATAATTATTGCTATATATCATCTTGCTGTACAAATATATTATTATACATGTGTTTTATTTTTTATTCTGCTATGCGTTTGATCTTGTCAGATTTATTTTCACGATAAACCCGTCTTCTTCATTTGATTTCCTCCATAATATTTTTCGAAATTTTATTGATAAACATGTATAGTTAACGATCTGTAGTGTTCAAGGAGGATTGACTAAGAATGTCTGATGAAAAGAACATCATTTGACTTCTTTGAACCATGATAATCATTTTAAATTGTTTAACCCTTTATTTCATAGATACATCTGTTATTACATTGGCGACCAGTTTAGATCCAGATCACCCATTAAATCAATGTCATCTGATCAGTATTTACACTTCCCGTTATTTTTTGTCACAAATAAGTGTCGGTCGTAATCAGACTACACGGATGAGCCCGTTGATCCGGATATAAACTATTTTGCCTTGCTATAAAATATTTATTTATGAAGTAACGGGTAAAATAGAACTTCCACGGACGAAACCTTGTTTCAAAGACAGACTGCTACACAGTTTTTTCCCGAGAGTCTGTTATGTTCACATGGTGTTTTCAGATAAAGAAATTTCATAATTCACTTTCTAAGAAATTCTCTCGGTACAACTTACGGGCAATTTAATGACAAGACTACTTTAAATTTGACTACTTATTTTTTTGCATACCTTTATATGATAATTTAGGCGGCGACTTTTTTGTCAGTAACACAAATAATTTCGACCATTATAAACGTTATAGTTTATTTGGAGGCTGCGCTGGGCCGAACCGTTTAATTTTTATAAAAGCCTCAACAATAAACTATTACATATACATACAGATATTCTCTGAAATAGAATGCTATTCTTTTAAAGCAGCGGTGATATGCGCGTGCTTTATTTGAGATTGCATAACAATTGAAATCAACATACAGGATTTCTTCCCGTTATGAATCACCCACAACTTAATGACTAGTATAGCCGTAAGCTGTCGACATCGTTACAATACTTTAATTTAATTTAAGCCGGATCTTGAGGAGAAAGTACGTAATGTAAAAGTGAAACAGAAATCAAGAAGATATGTCTAAATTATGTTAATTTTACCAAATTAGTTCTGGTTACGATTTCATAAAATAGTAATTTAATGAGTTTTTGTTTTCGATTCGATTTCACAGATAATTGCTAAAATAATTAATAGTTTAACTGTTTAATAGTGTATTTGATAACCCAATACGGGTGTCACTGATCGATTTGAACGAAATAAAGTTATTTAATTTAAAATGTATTCATTTAAATATCATTTTTTTGAACATATAGGATTAATTAATTTAATATTATATTTAGATCAAGAAAAGCAGACGATAAAGTTGAAAATTATCGATAGATATGTACTTGCGGTTACAGGGGGCGGTACGTAAAAAACAAACCAATCAGATGTTAGAACCGTTAACCGAAACAATGCGGTCCGTTCATTCCGTTCATGACCGCTAACCGGACCTGTCAGAGCGGACCGTGACCTGACCGCGAGCGAACCGAACGAAAACCGAGAACGGACCGCGAACGGACCTGTAAAAGTGTAAAATTGAACGCGGCCGGTACTGTATAAGATTTCTTTGATGTTGTGTTTTTTTTTATTTAACAAAAGACGACACACTTATCAAAGAATCTGTTGAAAAGCATAGGTGTTTATTGTAGATAAATAATAACATTTTCAATTTTACTTTGCTGATAAACGGCAATTTAAATGCATTTAAGAAAGATTCAACTATTTTTTCATGAATATCTTTCAGGTTTTTAAATATAGATTCGTTTCCGAAGTCTCGTTTTGTTTGAATGAATAACGTCATTTATTACCATTTTACCGATGTTAAATTAAATTTTGCTTAATGTTGCGGTTTTGATTTACAATCATATATTTGATATGTTTGTAATCATCTCTGCGTTGCCTCCACTTATTTATATATTTATTTTCAGTGGTAATGCCGTCATACAATTTAGGAAAGGATAAAAACGACACCGGAGACCAGCGGGACGATGCTAATCAAAATGTGTATACTATAAGCAGAGTATCCGACAACGGATTTACAAACGTTTCACTGGAAGATCGAACTTGTATACCGATGTCTTACTTACACAGCGGAGGAAGTGGTAGTACACTCACAACGCACGATATCACATATTCAGTATTTGAACGTAGAAGATCACCATGCAGCAAACGAACTGAACGACTTATCTTGAAGGGTATTAAGTAAGTAAACAGTTAATCGTATTACAGGTTCTTTAACTTTGGGTTTAATAAAACATTTCTAACGAACCATTTACTGCGTGGTTTTACAGGCTACAAGTTCATTTGGCCTACTATCGTAAAATATAGGTGTTCCAGATTTTCCAGAACGTTCTGTGAAATATAGGAATAAGTTGTTCCACTCCAAACAATTCTTATATTTATATTAGTAAATGGTTGGCGTTGACCTATTTTAATATGACTTTGTCTATAAATTGAAGACATTTTTTAAAGAACAGCTCTCTGTTCCTCTTTACATTTTGACTGTTTCGGAAGGCTGTGTCTGCTGGATGTGCCATTCCTGATATTCATTTTAAACTTTTGTTTACTTTTCTTTTATATTTTCTAGAAGAATTTGTTGACAAATCTATTAAATGATCGTGTAATTCTTTCGTTTGTGACAATTTAAGAAAATACGACTTTTAATGAAACAGATTTGGACGAAATGAGTTTAAACCTGAATAACATACAAATCAAAGAGACAAACGTAAATAAGAATAAAGTTTAATTTACATGCATGCTTTAACAGCTGTGGTATTACATAGAACGGTTAAAGCAAAGTCGTTGTATATATGATGTTACAAATTTCCAAGAAACTGGAGAACAATAAAGGTTAAATTGATTGTTTATTTCGTAAGTTGTTTGTGTAATTGTTAAATTCTGTTTTATATACTTTATTCCAAAAGAAAGTGTCAACCTTGTTTTCTTTGATTAACTGCTTTTCTAAATACCTGATTATCAAAATTATGATTAAATCATAGATAGTTTTACTATATATGTCAATAAATAAGTGATTTGATATTGGCCCTGTTATTTGTCCGAGGGCAGTCGTATTGGCCCGAGGCCGAAGGCCGAGGGCTTATACGACTGACCCGAGGACAAATTACAGGGACAATATCAAATCA
The DNA here is from genome assembly GCA_038501625.1 of Corbicula japonica. Classification (NCBI taxonomy): domain Eukaryota; kingdom Metazoa; phylum Mollusca; class Bivalvia; order Venerida; family Cyrenidae; genus Corbicula; species Corbicula japonica. The sequence continues at coordinate 2,520,314 of JAZAYU010000035.1, forward strand.
CTTATTTATTGACATTTTTTATTAAATAACCACAAGTACTTGTTGTATAGCAAAATTTCAATTTCTATGAGCTCTCAATATCAGAAAACTTTCTCTTTCCGACATAATTTTAATGTTAAAAGCACCTTCAGAAATATGAGCGAGTTAAAACAAAATGGCTGCCATTTCCTAGAGTTTCTTGCTGAAATCTTTATCACTTTTCCAGCCCTGTTCGATTAGCCAATCAAATTGCTTCAAATGCGGGCTTTATATCTATAACACTTTTCGGCCCGGGGCCGACAAAGTGTTAATGATAATGGCCCTCTAAACGTGGCAGATGCTTTTTTTATAGGGCTAATAACGTATAGTTATTTTATTATAGATTTTAAGAGATCCGATCTCAATTCTGATACCTAATATTTAGGCATTAAGAAAAGCAGATAATGAAAAACCAACGAAAACAAACTGCACACTTTCTTTTGAAATAGAGTTTATAATCTTAATATCATCTATCTCTCAAGTTTCAAATTTTGACCATTTGAACACTGTTGAAGTTCTCGCATTTCGGTTAATTTTAGTGCCGTGATACAACCTGGAGTGAATGCTATAATGGGACCAACTGGATGTGGTAAGACAACGTAAGTACAATTCATTAACGTACGTTCTCAGATAAAAAAAATCAATCTTTTACTTCCATTACAATCTTTAATATTTATTTTAAAGTTCTATATTTGATCTAATTCGAAACCGCGTGAATTGTGTTGATTTAAAATCGAATTAAGGAATAAATAAGATGTAAAACGTCCAGTCGCCATTTCAGCCAATCAGATGCTTGAGATTTGAGACTGGTTTCCATGCTCAGCTTTATAACCTTGGCACCAGGAAGTATCACATTCAGAAGACACAGTCTCCTCACACAGCCAAAAAGATAATGAGAGAAAGCATGGTTAACAAAATGATCAAGTCAAAACAGGCACCACAAACAATTAACAAAAAGAACCCGAGGGGATACCGCCCTGAAATTGTCAGTGGCAAACCGAATTCCCACCGACTGTTTAAACCAGTTTCTATGGTGCACCAACCACAGACTTGCCCCAACAGGTTCTCATATAAATAAACAAGTACAAGTTTTCATGGTGAAAACAAAAACTCCAACCCGCCAATCAACTAGACAATGTTGCATGTAAAAGCACACAATCATGCAAAATATAAAAGGTTAATAGCATTGTCAAGCAACAGAGCAGGTACTCCAAGATCTTGCCGAGATCAGAGCCCCTGGAATCAAATCAGGAAGAACACGATGACGGGGACAAAAGAAAGTGCAAATCTCTAATTACGTTCATTGCAATTTGTAATTAAATCATTTATTCTGATCATATAACAACGAAACCGGGTTTGAGAATTAAACATAACATATGAAGACCTTTAAAGGAGAATTTACTTTATGTAGCATCTGTCCGACCTTGCTTAGAGATGTTCAGTTGATTTATTGTTTTTTATTGTAAAAGTTTGTATCCTTTCAGTAAAATAAATTAATTTCAAATATGTAATGACTAACGATAAAAAACTGTTTGTTTATGAGAGCATATGTATAACGAACTATTATAAAGATCCCTCTGTTTTAGTAGAGCATATGTTATTTGATTACGTGCTCCAATGTTTGCTTTATTGTCTGGTCAGATATGGAAGGTAGATTGTGTAATGATGGTTCATTGCTTGTTATAATTGTTTTTAAAGGCTACTGGATGTTCTGGCAGGAAGAAAAGACCCGAAACAGATGTCCGGGCTTCTGTTACTAGACGGAACACCGCCTCCTAGTAATTTCAAATGCATGATGGGTTATGTTGTACAGGTATCCTATCAATTGGGTATGGTAACAAAAACATTAACCTATGAGGACATAATAGTTAAAAAAAAAAGAAATGAGTTTGTTTTTAAGGAATTTTCGCTTTAAATTTCAAAGATTTTGTAGTCGATATATGGTGCAGGATATGTACCAAACAATCCTAGAATACCTCCAAACAGAGGCAAATTTTAGCTGAAGAAGTCTAACTGAGGCAATCGTTGCACATGTTTTTAAAAGAACATTTTCAGACCTTACGTCAATTTACAGTTCATTTTACTTTCCAAGTTTGTGACATCCGTGGGCATTGATTTTAAAATAAAAATAGAAGACCGTTTGAGCTATTTTGCTGAAACGGCATTAATATGGCGGTTTTAAATATTTCTTATTTGTTTTCAATCTATAAAGTTTAACATGATTTAGTTGATATGTAATAGAAGAACCCTTTATAACTATTTTAAAACCGCCATATTTATGCCGTTTCTGCAAAATGGCTAAACCGGTCTTCTATTAAAGTACATGCATCTATTGCAGGAAAACACACTAATTGACACATTGACGGTGAGAGACAATTTGAGTTTTTCTGCAGCGTTGAGATTTCCCCAATCTGTATCAAAGGCTGAACGCAAAGAAAAAGTAGATGCTGTTATTTCTGAACTTGGCTTACAACACTGTGCCGACTCGAAGGTATTATACGATTTTAGAATAATTTAATGTTTTATAATAGTTTTGTTTGTTTTCGTGCTGTTTCGTTTTAATGTTTAGAAGGCAACAACACCCATACTTACATTTTCTTGTTAAGCTACAAATTGGATGGTTGATGGTTAAGTTTTTTTTTTACTGTAATGGACAATTGGAAGGTCGATGGTAAATACTTTAATTGTATTGCTAGTGTAAAAATTATTATTCCATGAACTTGTTCACTTTTTTCTCAATTCTTTTTTGATGTGGCAGAGGTTTGAAGCCACAATTATATGTTCAGCAATGATCTATTGAATTTCAAGTTACAAATGAACATATTTCATTAAGACTTTTAATTAAGCTCAAACAACAATCATGTATAAGAGCTTATGTAAACATTTGTGTTTGATCATCAGATTGGGAACGAAATTGTACGAGGAATCTCCGGAGGAGAAAAAAGAAGGTGCCATATTGGCATGGAGATGCTTATTTCTCCTCCAGTTTTGTTCCTTGATGAACCGACCACAGGTTTAGATGCAAGCACTGCTAAGTCAGTTGTTCAACTTTTAAAAACGTAAGTAGTTTCAAAAGAGAAGCAGATCTAATCGATTCTATGGACCAAGTCACAGTAAAAGGTGTCTTTGGATAGCTGATGTCAAATGTTAAGATGTAATCATAAATATTTGCTAAACGACATCACGTATATGCCTTTCGCGGTATAAAATTGAGGCACGCCACTGGAAAAGGTACCTTCGGGCAGTTGACGTCAATCCTTGGAACGACGTCATAAAGTTGAGCAGACGACATTAATTATAATGCAATTCGCGTTAAAAATACCATTTAATTGTCAAAACTTGTAACAAAATCACTGTTTTGTTATGAGAAAATAATAGAAATTTGAAAGTTCATTCTAAATATAGTAACAACAAAAATGACACAAAAATGACCGAAGGTACCTTTTCCCGTGGCGCGCCTCAATTATATATGCAAATGTGTAATAAAATTATTCATGAGTTATGAGAATATAATATTAATTTAAGATGTTATTTCCTCTCCAAATTTAGCACTAACTTAAATGTGTAAACAAAACACTGAGACAGGCCTACGTATAAAAGAATTAATACAGTGACCTGTTCTTGTTTAAATTTGAAACATTTTTGAAAAGTTGATAGCAGAATGCTGTTTTACCAGTGCATACTTATTCGTAAATTGTTTTATTAGACTATCACTTGCCGGAAGGACGATAGTCTTAACCATTCATCAGCCCAGATACAGTATCTACAGATTGCTCGACAATATTCTCTTGTTGTCAAAAGGAGAGGTAGCTTTTCATGGACCTGCGATGGAGTGCCTGACATTCTTCAAAAATATAGGTATTATACGTGATCCCATGTTTAAAGGTGACCAAATTAATGTTAAAAATTTAGAACCTGTGGGTTCTATCTTAAAATGTTTCTTGTTCGATGATATCTCTAATTGGAGGGGGTTGGGTAGTGGTAAGAATGCCGATATTATTAAATTTGTTATATAAAGATTAAACATATCTGTATCATGAAACTGCATGTTATATTGTCATAGCAGGATCTCTAAATGTCGTTTCTGTAATTAAACGGAAGATCTAGACGAAGCGGAATTATTTGTGATTCTAATCACTTAGAACAGTGTTTTATGATATTTATAAATTTCGATCATCCACCTTTGAAAATAGATTAATTTTATTCGAGAAGCGGTCAGTAATTTACCATTTTTTTCTATTTCTTTTCCGCCGATCTTGATCAAACTTTTAAATGCTGAAATTAAATTTATGAAAATATGACACATACCTTTTGCCAGTGTGTCAGTTGTTCATCTTAACTTGTATAATCTGTGACCGAAATTGTGCACTCGGACTCACCTACCCAACTATGGTTAATTTTTGACAACATGACAGGTTATGAATGTGAACAATACGACAACCCTGCTGATTTCATCCTTGATGTGATTAACGGAGAAAACGAAGAACCCAGTGACGCCAAGTCACAAGAGGATGTTAAAAGATCAGGTCAGAGATTGAATTTGATGTCCCATTTGCTATACTACCACATTTCGTAACCTTTATGCAAAAACTGTACAACTCCTTTTTATTTAAACGGTACTTATATCATTACTGCACTAAGGTGGCGATCTATTTATAAGCAGATAACCTCCGTTCTTGGCGAGTAATACATGTATGTGTCATGTATGATGAACCTTAATAGGGTTAGTATTGTTTTATGCATGTGTTGACTTTTGTCTCTGAGCAAGTTCGATCATAAACTATTCTAACTTAACAGGCCAAAGCACGAGAAGAGATTAGTCAAACTATAGCATAGTTTTTTTTCTTTGCTCAAGAGATTTTTCGATCAACCGTTCTAAAAAGGTAGACAAATTACGGTGGATACTTTGAGAACCTCTGAAACGTGTTGACTCTTCCTTCTGTGAAATGGAATACTGATTTACTGCAATACCTGCTTGTTTTATGCCCTATGACTGAAATATTTATAATAATAAATACAATTAAATAAATCATATTTGCATTAGTTGCATTTTCTGCTCTCCTTGAAACAACTTATATAATAGAAAATACTAGCGGGAAGCATAAACTGTTTATAGAATTTTAAGACAATATTCTCAAATGGTTTTGGTAAAATATGTCTATACAGGCTAAGGATTTACCTGTGCAACTATAAGCGAATTATTTTTTCTCATTTTAAGTTCACGAGAAAATCGTCTTGGCCTATCAACAAAGCGACTGGTGTAAAAGGTGACTATGCAGCTAATATATCGTTTTTAGTAAAAGTTAGTTGCCTGTTATACAAAAACAAAGAAATAAAGGGTTCGTGATTTTAATAAAAAGGGGTTTGTTTGCGGTAGTCTAAGTAAAGTGCCATGATAATATTCAACTTTCTGGCCAAAATCTATATGAAAATTAAATATTGCTGTCCAAAAGGTGTAATCTCACCGAACCCTCTGAAACATGTTTTACTTCAATTAAATATTGGTTTTTAACTAAGTATTATTAAATTTAAATTTCGAACATCAGTAATTTTTTGTACCAGTCCTTTGGTAAAGTATAAAAAGACTTCTATGTTTTAGAGTAACAGATAAACTGAACCCGATTTTAAAGGAGAATAATACAGAAAGACGGAAACGTCCGGCAATAAAGTATGCCACCGGTCCATTTTTTCAGGTAGTGTAAAACAGCTTTCAAATCCCCTACGAAGCTTAAGAAGTTATGAAATTTAACATGAGCACGCTTACTCATTGTTTATCAACTATTACTTTTTTCATTGCGATAGAATTAACGGTGAAAAGTAATGCCTTACGATTAATCGACATTACGGTAACTGATTCGATAGTTAGATAAACGAATACACGTGACTCTCAGTAACACGATTTTGCCCTTACTTATTTTTTGCCCTTTGGCCTGGTCGACCGGAGAATTAAAAGAATATCAATCCGTATTTCGGAGGAAATTCATATATTATTCATCTTATTTTCCTATTTGTTAAGTTGTATGTTTGGTTATTGCTCCAATCTTTACATACATAGAACTTAAATAGCCACCAAAAGGTTATAAAGAATTAAATTGAAATGACGTAGGTAAATAATGACCATTGATTTTCTTTTTCTTTTCTTTCAGTTCTGCCACTGTACTAAAAGGGCTCTGTTCACGCGGATAAGGCATCCAGCAGCATTTGCGGCAAGAGTTAGTTTGTTTAATGTTGTGATTTTCATATCAGAATACTTACTTACGTTTTCCTCGCTCTATAACCACATACGAAGAGGGCGTGGATCTCCACTGTCATTAATTTCATTATGCTTAAAGATGTTATCACAAAGCTCAGTTTTTTGTGGCTCGAAGGTAAACAACTTCACTTCCTTAGATCCTGGTTTAAACCCCCAGTGGCAAATCGGTTTGCCACTGACCCTACCAAGAACCCCTCGGGCTCTCATTTATGTTTTTAATTGTTTGTGGTGTCTTTTTTGAAACTGATCATTTTATTAACCATGCTCTCTCCCTCTCTCTTCCTTTTGACTGTGTGGGGAGGCTGTTTTTTTTCTGAATGTGGCGATTCCTGATATGCATATTTCACCTTTTTTTCGGAATTCCATATCATCATAAATATGATCGCTGAGTGACTATTAAAATCGGCTTTAAACGGCCATTACTAGTTTTTGTTCGTGCAAATGCTTATTATTTTACATTTGTGCATTTGCACCAAAATGTTTTGATAGAACAATATAGCATTAGGTTCAAAGAAGATAAAATCACTACGAATTCAAAACACAGAGCTGAAATATGAAATATAAAACAGAAAAATAAACAATGTTTGTGTATACATAAATTATTATAATTATACCACACTAAATGTAAAACATATTTAACAAAAACTATAATTGTGTTATTGTTAATTAAAGTATTGTTTAACTTCATAAACGGTCTTTCACTTTGTTTAGGTTCTGACGACTGTTGCATTGGGTGCAATAATAGGCGGAATTTATTGGCAGATAGATGACTCTTGTAAATTTGGTCTTCAAAATAGGTATGTCTAATATTTTATAATGCAAGGCAAACGATGAAAATAGAACTTTTAAAGTCACTTAACATGTCAATGTGTAAAATGAGTTTCCCATATCCACAGCTGGAAAGAGTTGGCATGTGAAATGAATATAAATGCAATAGGTTCCATCCTGTAAAGGTATCTGAGCACGATTGATGATTTTAATGGTGGTTTCAATATCCCACTGTATTCGTATGGCTTTGATTGTAGTATTGTCCTCTGTCTGTATTTGAGGCACGCCAGGGGAAAAGGTACCTTCGGTCATTTTTTGGTGTCATTTTTGTTGTTACTACATTTAGAAAGAACTTTCAAATTTCTATTATTTTCTCATAACAAAACAGTGATTTTATTACACATTTAGACAATAAAATGGTATTTTTAACGCGAATTGCATAATAATTAAGGTCGTCTGCTTAACTTTATGACGTCGTTTCAAGGATTGACGTCAACTGCCCGAAGGTACCTTTTCCCGTGGTGTGCCTCATTTATTACCTTTGGCGTTCTCTGTGATACGCACGATTCAATGTCATATTGTTTTTGTTTTTTTGTATAGGACACTCACCTTTCCGTTAACCAGACCATACGCCGCTGAATGTTTTAATCTTAACGTGGTTTTGTATTGTTTGCTGTTAAGTGTACCACCATCGTTTGGGATGGATTTAAATGGACACTGTGTCCTGCGTAAATATTGAGCTGCGCTAAACTAAGTCAGGAATATTATTTCCACATAAAAAGAATGGAATTTGCCCTTACAAGAAAATAAGGAAATGATGTCGAACTGAACATGGAATCATCCATATAAAAACAAGCCAAAACAACTTCAGTTGTATCGCACGAAACGACCTTCAACTCAAGTTTAAATTTCCATTGAGTTTGAATATGGCATCCTCCACTATTATTTGTCTATATGCACCGGTACTTTTCTCTGTGGTGTTGCAATAACGCTTGTTGTAAGATTTTCACTTCTGTCTTTACAGGGTTGGCGTTTTCTTCTTTATGTTAACGAATACTGTATTCAGTAACGTATCAGCGGTGGAACTTTTTATCAGTAACAGAACACACTTTCTGTAAGTAGTCTATTAGTATATGACTCTTGCATATTTCTTGCCAAGTATAACATTGTTCATAATACTACAATTGATTCGGGCTGGAGGTTATAAAGCTGAGATTGGAAACCAGTCTCAAATCTCAAGCATCTGATTGGCTGAAATGGCGACAGGTCGCCATTTCAGCCAATCAGATGCTTGAGATTTGAGACTGGTTTCCATGCTCAGTTTTATAACCTTGGGCATCGATCTTTACAACCAACAGTCAGAGAAGAGTTTATATAAGCGTCTCGCTTGTTCATTAATCCATATCATGACATTATTTTCATTGTATTATATTATTATATGTGCATTTACTTGAATAAATACTGTTTAAACCAACCAACAGTCAATAATTATTTTACATTAAATATGCGTCTTCGACAAAGCCACACACGCTATTTAAGACCTGAAAACAATAGCACTAGAGACCGTCGGCTAATGTTATAGTAGCAATATAAGGGTGTAATATACCGGAGGTTTGTCTCAGTTTAGGCTTCAAACAACAGACGGGTTATGGGACCACAGAACATTGGCTTAAATTTTGTCAGTGATATCGTGTGAAATATCGCTGTCATACAAAACGAGTCAATTAGCGGGTATAAGTGCTTTGGGTTATATTTTTCAGTAATTTTATTTCATACATTTCTTCTTTCTTGGGACTGTAACCTGGAACTACTGCATTTTTATCTGTTTCTTGATTTAGAAATCTCAATTCAGACATCAGACTGGCAACAGGTTAAACAGAATGTCGGCTTACATTATGATCTTTATTTGTTATGAGAGACGAGACAAAATACGTATGTAGAGCAGTTGGCTGTGTTTGTGTTAGCTATTCTCTGTATCCTATATAGCTATATCACTTATAATTCCAGACATGAGACAGTGAGCGTGCTGCCTACTTTATGTCGGCGGTTCTGTGTGATGTAGCATTTTCATTTCAGACATGAGACAGTGAGCGGGTACTACAGAACGTCTGCTTACTTTATGTCAGCGGTTCTGTGTGATGTAGCACTAATGAGGCTAATTCCCACCTTCCTGTTTTCCATTGTCACATATTTCATGATCGGTAAAGTATTATTTAACTAAAAGAACAAATATGTTGTAAAACATATTGTTGTTTCAAATATTTTTGTGCGTTTGTTTTTTAATAATTTAATATAAAACGAAATATTTTTAACTTCACGTAAAACAAATGCCATTTCAAATAAATAAAAGCGAACCTTTAACGTTATCTTTACATATTATAAATATATAATAATTAACGAAATCCTTCAAATTAATTCAATAACTAATGGGTTCTAATTAAATGCTTACACATGTTTTATGAGTTGACATTTGCCCAAGAACATAAACTATATCTGGAGACGAGTCTCAAATCTAAAGTATCTGATTGGTCTCAAATCTTAGTTTTATGATCTTGTGCCATTGAATCATTTCAGGTCTTAGACCGACAGCCCAGAACTACGGCATCTTTCTATTGACTCTTTTTGTAACATCTATAGCAGCTGCGTCAATTGCGTTTCTGATAAGTGCCCTGGTAAAATCATACACGGTGGCGAATCTGTTTGTGTCTGTGATATTTATGTTCATGGCGGTATGTATCACCATCATCATTTTTTTATTGATTAGTTATTGTTTCTGTGACAATTATGTTCATGTTTCACCATCACCATTTGTTAATGGTTTATTATTGGGTGCTTATTGTTTCCATGATAATGGTGTTTATGTATCACCATCACCATTTGTTAATGATTTGTTATTGGTTGCTTATTGTTTCCGTGATAATGTTCATGTATCACCATCACCATTTGTTAATGATTTGTTATTGGTTGCTTATTGTTTCCGTGATAAAGTTCATGTATCACCATTACCACTAATTAATGATTTGTTATTGGTTGCTTATTGTTTCCGTGATAATGTTCATGTATCATTATCACCATTTATTAATGATTTTTTATTGGTTACTTATTGTTTCCATGATAATGATGTTCATGTATCACCATCACCATTTGTTAATTATTTGTTATTGGTTGCTTATTGTTTCCGTGATAATGTTCATGTATCACCATCACCATTTGTTAATGATCTGTTATTGGTTGCTTATTGTATCCGTGATAATGTTCAAGTATCACCATCACCATTTATTAATGATTTGTTATTGGTTGCTTATTGTTTCCATGATAATGATGTTTATGTATCATCATTTGTTAATGATTTGTTATTGGTTACTTATTGTTTCCATGATAATGATGTTTATTTATCATCATTTGTTAATTATTTGTTATTGGTTACATATTATTTTCATGATAATGATGTTCATGTATCACCATTTGTTAATGATTTGTTATTGGTTACTTATTGTTTCCATGATAATGATGTTAATGTATCACCATTTGTTAATGATTTGTTATTGGTTGCTTATTGTTTCCATGATAATGATGTTCATGTATCACCATCACCATTTGTTAATGATTTGTTATTGGTTGCTTATTGTTTCCGTGATAATGTTCATGTATCACCATCACCATTTGTTAATGATTTGTTATTGGTTGCTTATTCTTTCCATGGTAATGTTCATGTATCACCATCACCATTTATTATTGATTTGTTATTGGTTGCTTATTGTTTCCGTGATAATGTTCATGCATCACCATCATCATTTATTAATGATTTGTTATTGGTTGCTTATTGTTTCCGTGATAATGTTCATGTATCACCATCACCATTTGTTAATGATTTGTTATTGGTTGCTTATTGTTTCTGTGATAATGTTCATGCATCATCATTTGTTAATGATTTGTTATTGGTTACCTATTGTTTCCATGATAATGATGTTTATGTATCATCGTTTGTTAATGATTTGTTTTTGGTTACTTATTGTTTCCATGATAATGATGTTCATGTATCACCATTTGTTGACGATTTGTTATTTGTTACTTATTGTTTCCATGATAATGATGTTAATGTATCACCATTTATTAATGATTTGTTTTTGGTTGCTTATTGTTTCCCTGATAATGTTCATATATCACCATCACCATTTATTAATGATTTTGCATTGGTTGCTTATTGTTTCCATGATTATGATGTTCATGTATCACCATCACGATTTATTAATGATATGTTATTGGTTGCTTATTGTTTCCATGATAATGATGTTCATGTATCATCATTTGTTAATGATTTGTTATTAGTTATTTATTGTTTCCATGATAATGATGTTCATGTATCACCATTTGTTAAAGATTTGTTATTTGTTACTTATTGTTTCCATGATAATGATGTTAATGTATTACCATCTGTTAATGATTTGTTATTGGTTGCTTATTGTTTCCGTGATAATGTTCATGTATCACCATCACCATTTATTAATGATTTGATATTGGCTGCTTTTTGTTTCCATGATAATGATGTTCATGTATCACCATTTGTTAATGATTTGTTATTGATCATTGCACAAGTGTTTAGTTCAAAGATCGACAGTCTGATTAAGCATTTCCCTAACAATGTAATGTTATTAGTCAACTGAATTCATATGGGCCTTGTTATTGGGCCAAGGGTAGTCATATTGTCCCAAGGCTGCAGACCGATGGCTAATATGACTGCCCGAGGCCCAATAACAGGGCCAATGTCAATTCACCTAATTTATCACAATTTTATTTTAACATAATAAAACATCAAATGTATATGACGACTAAAGCTGGCTAATACAAATTAATACAAAATAATAAGTACCAATATTTATGGTCCACATTTCTTACGGAGTACTGCATTCTTGAATCCTAGTTTAGGCAAATCGAGTGGAAACTTGCAAATGTCGAAGTTTCTCACTTTATAATGGGATTTTCCCAATATTTCTATTATTAACAAGTATTAAATTGTATTATTTGTTGCGGGCTGATGCTTAGTTGCAGATGCTTTAGTCAACAAGCAAAAAACAAATATCACTGTTAGCTGCTATGCAAGAGCAATGTCTCTGCCCGAAGTTTCAGTTGCATTTAAGCCATCTTTTGTAGTTCTGCTATAATTATTTTAAGATATTTATTATGCGTACTGTATTTTACAGGTTTTCAGTGGATTGTTGGTTAATCTGGAATCTGTACCACCAGTTTTGCATTGGATTAAGTACATCAGCATTTTCCGTTACAGCTTAACAGTAGGCTAAGCCGCGTTTTATTTACATTATTTAATAAAAATTAATATAAATTGGTATGTATTTGCAGCAAACAGTCTACAGTCCAAGGGATTCATTCATGAAAAAGCTGTCCTGTTTAAGATTTATGAAATATGTTTATGATAAAAATTGCATTATAATCAGCGAGAACACAGAAACGGCATAATTGACTTTAACTGATTTGAAAATTTCCGCATGGCATGAAACACTTCAGGCCTGAAGGTTATAAAGCTGAGATTGGAAACCAGTCTCAAATCTCAAGTATCTGATTGGCTGAAATGGCGACTGGTCGCCATTTCAGCCAATCAGATGCTTGAGATTTGAGACTGGTTTCCATGCTCAGTTTTATAACCTTGGGCACAGTTCAATCATTGCTGTTATCAATAACGTCCTTTGAAGGCCGTTGAGCACGATATTTATGTACTTCTAAAATTACTTTAGTTTTGATATTTCGGCCAGTTTATAGATGGGTGGTTTCAATAACCCAGCCGATATAGAGTAGGATGTTTTTCAATCACCCCAAGGTTATACTTCCTGCTTTCTGGCTTTGTCTATGATTATAGGATTTATATTCTCTGACCCCATGTCAAAATTACATTCTGCTTAGTTCCGCCATTGTTTTCTCGTCTAGGGCAAACCCATTCTTTAATCTGGGGACCATACGCCGCTGAACATTGAATGGTATCAAAAATCTGAAAATACCGCATTGAAGGTTCCATGTTCACCGTCATATGGATACCATCGTTTGGGATGGATCCAAATTGTACTGTTTATTAGTGTAAATATTGAGCTGTGCTCAACCAGGGGATAGACGGCGTGGGCAGTAATATGCATTTCCATTACTGCCGGTGAACAGGCTCAATCAAACCGAGCCTGCAATATTTTCATATTTGTCGTGTTTGATGGCTTTCAAAGTTCCATTTGCATCTATTTAAAAGAATAAAATTGCCTTTTACAAATAGATAGAGTTAGTGTATATTAAGTGAAGTTTAAACAATTAAGAAATCCCAAGGGAACGGAGCGTAGCAAAGTGATCGCGGTTTCTTAATTGTTAAAACTTCACTTAAATATACATTAAATAACTTAATTATCACCATATATTTACCTTACAACTTTCAGAAATGACGTCAAAATTTTATGAGTATTCAGTACTTAACAGGCACTAAATAATTAAGTAGTTGAATCGCGTAGTTTTAACAAATAAGAGGTGCAGAATATATGAAATTCTGGCTCAGTGATTGGATGGAATGGAAAATTGTGGTGAACACTAACACGAGTCGGAAGTTTTTCAGACAAAAGAAATTATTAATGTAGATCTACATAGACAACAACATCTTAATTAAATATACATTTTAAAATTAATTTAAAGATTTGATGTTTTCAGCTACTGAATATCAATGAGTTACACGACGTAACGTTTACTCAGAATAACAACAATGCCACATGGTAAGTTTTGCAGGACCCAAGATCATAAAAGTATGATTGGAGACCAGTCTCAAATCTTAAGAATCTGACTGGCCGGAATGGTTACCAGTTGCCTTTTTAGCCAGTCAGATGCTTGAGATTAGAGACTGGACTCTAGATTTAGTTCTATGATCTGGAGCCCTGATTTTAATATGCTGAATGTAATTTTCGAGCTTAACACTTCAGGCTGAAGTAAAATTTAAATATTGTTTAAGGTGGCATTAATGTGTTTGATTTAAATAGTTAATATAACTCAGCATATTGTTTATCACTCTGTGACGTCATAATGTGACGTGCCGCGGGAAAATGTGTCTTGTGTGATAAGTTTTACACTTTTTGTTGTGACTACGATTGGACGTGCCCCGAATGATACGTGACTCATTAGCCCCATATATACTGAACAAAAATAAAAAGTATCCATTGTGTATGCTTATATTCTCATTAACATATTTTCATTTAATCAGAATGCTTTGAATGGTGTTTAGTTAGTTAATCTCAGTTGTTTTAAGTTAAATTGTTCATGAATAAAAACTAACACACCAAGACTTGAGGAACTGCCAATCGAATAACAATTTATCATAGATTACAAAACACTTCATATTCAATATAAAGGGAGGTAATTGGAAATGGTTGGCATTTATAGCGTTGTTTATCAATGACCAGTTGTGTTATTGATGAATATTTAGTGATTTTATTTATCCGAAAAGGTAAATTAAGTGATTTAATTCAAATAAATATGAGTATTTCAAAGAATCGATGACATTTTACTGAAACCCTTATTATAACAAAGGGAAAGATAGCTAAGTAGTGGCTGCAGATTTTCAAGAATATTTTATCTATTTGCAATGATAACAGAAAAACATATTGTACACGTATAGAATTTAGAGTTTTCTTCTTCAAATATTACAACATTCAACATAGAAAATTGGATAGTTTTTATTTTTGTTGAGTATATTTTTTTGTTGAGTATATTTTTTTGTCAAGTTCCGCATTCTGCAATTTCACGAATCATTGCCGAGTAAATAGGCCGGTTAGAGTTGATTCCCAAGATAACTTGTACTTGTTTGTTCAAATTGAGATCCTGTTCGGTCAAGTGTAAGGTTTGTGCACCATGGAAAAAGACTGTTCCAACCATAATCTAATTTTCGTTGGTTGTTCGTGGTGTCCTTTTTGAAACTGATCAAACTATATACCCTAGCAATCATTTCCTCTTTATATTTCGACTCTTTTGGGAGGCTGTGTTTTCTAAATGTGCATTTTATACTTTTGTGAAAATTGATAAGGCACAAACCAATGTATATATTGATGGATTTTCTTTTACGCAATGGAAATTCCAGTTGTTGTGATTGCTTTTAAACATTTGTTTTCTTATTCTTAATCTCACTTTTGTTTTACATTTCAGTCCCACAGGAAACGATTACTTGATTCAGCAAGGAATAGCCTTCAACACAGACTGGGATGTTTGGTCTAACATTTTAGTGCTCTTAATTATTTCGTTTGGAGTGCTCGCCCTTGCCTACTTGCGGCTTCGTTTTATGAGTAGAATGCAATGAGATTGTTTTAGAACACACTCTATTTGGGTACAGAGTCTTTCAGTCTACTATAGACCCTTTAAATTAACTGCTTCGCAGGTTTGTTAAACAAAATAATGGTTGACGAAGAAACATTACTCCTCACACCGTTCTAGTGACCTTGAACTTGATTGATGATGTGAAGGGATACAGGAAAGTGAATCTGAAACTTCGCAGATATTATTTTTAAGTCATGTACAGAATAAATTGTCTTTTGTTTATGACCAGAAAAATATTTTTTGTTGATTATAAGTACATTATTAAATATAGTTGACCCCCACCCCCGCACTCAAACCCCCTCTAACCGAAATTCTGTGTTTTCGATTTTATGGACACATTGAGGTCGTGCACTGTTCAGCCTATTAGTGTTCTTGTTGTTTTGGTTTGTATAACGGAATAGGCCCAATAAGGTGGAAAGTTGCCTTAATTGAAAATGTATAGCCGCAAGAACAAGCAAGGCAAGGAAATCGTAAATAGGATTGAAACTAACACATATATTTATTACAATAAAATTCATTCCTCCAAAATGTCGTACACAGCATGTATCGCTTTCGCAGACAAATATAATAGAAACTATTTACATCAGAAATCAACCAAAGTAAATACCAGTATGTAGTTCGAAAGACAACTGTAATATTGGCATTACAGCTGTTGCATCATATGATACCGCGCTCACGCTAAATATCCAGCAAATCATAAGCAGGGGATCTATATACCCTTTTTGTTGATCCGGTAAATAAAGAACTGTGGTCCAGCGAATCTAAAAGGATGTTTTGAGCTATAGTGACAATTGTTCTCTCAAACGCACTCTATGCTCTAAGCATCGACGAGAGTCTTGACTTCCTTCCCTTACCGCAATAACAATTCTTATCAAACACGACCCTATGCTGAAAGCCAGTTCTTCAACAGTAAACACAATCAAGGCGACCAAGGTTTTCCTCGTTTGGAGAAGCAGTATGTTTCATAGAGAAGCAGAAAATATAATGGAGTAGCAGTGTATTTTATGGAGAAGCAGTATACATCATGAAGTAGCAGTATATTTCATAAAGAAGCTGTATATTTCATAAAGAAGCTGTATATTTCACGGAGAAGCAGTATATAGAATGGAGGAGCAATATATCTCATGAAGTAGCAGTATATTTTATGGAGTAGCAGTATATTCCATGTAGCAGTATATTTCATAAAGTAGCAGTATATTTCATGAAGTAGCAGTATATTTCATGAAGAAACAGTATATTTCATGAAGTAGCAGTATATATCATAAAGTAGCAGTATATATCATGAAGTAGCAGTATATTTCATGGAGTAGCAGTATATTTCATGAAGTAGCAGTATATTTCATGAAGAAGCAGTATATTTCATGAAGAAACAGTATATTTCATGAAGTAGCAGTATATTTCATGAAGTAGCAGTATATATCTTGAAGTAGAAGTATATTTCATGAAGAAACAGTATATTTCATGAAGTAGCAGTATATTTCATGAAGTAGCAGTATATTTCATAAAGAAACAGTATATTTCATGAAGTAGCAGTATATTTCATGAAGTAGCAGTATATATCTTGAAGTAGAAGTATATGTCATGGAGTAAAAGATTGTATCATAAAGTAGAAGTATATTCCATGGAGTAGCAGTATATATCATGAAGTAGCAGTACATATCATGAAGTAGCAGTATATTTCATAGATGAGCAGTATATATAATGGAGTTGCAGTATATTTCATTAAGAAGCTATATATTTCACGGAGTAGCAGAATGTATCATGGATTAGCAGTATATATAATGGAGTTGCAGAATATTTCATTAAGAAGCTGCATATTTCATGGAGTAGCAGAATATATCATGGAGTAGCAGTATATATAATGGAGATGCAGTATATTTCATTAAGAAGCTATATATTTTATGGAGTAGCAGAATATATCATGGATTAGCAGTATATATAATGGAGTTGCAGTATATTTCATAAAGAAGCTGAACACAGTACAATATTAAGCAAGATCTAAACTGTTCCTCAACTGACGTTATTTACCTCATAACATGTAAGAAATGTAAAAAACAGTATGTTGGTCAGACTCACCAAAAATGTAGCATGAGAATGAACAGCCATAAATTTGATATTAAGCATTACCCAGACACTTTAACCACTGTTGCTGAACATTTTAATTCTGAAAATCATTCACTTAACGATTTTTCCTTTATGCCTATTGAGAAAGTATCTAACAACTGGAAACGCCTTTTAAAAGAAACTAAGTGGATACACAACTTAGGAACTCTTTGCCCAGATGGGATGAATTCTAAAATTTTGTATTAATAGTCATATTTTGACACATATCAGTTTGCTTTGTCTCTTAATGTGTACTTACGATGTCGTATAGTTTGTACTTGTCATATTTTAACCTTGCATAATTTTGCATTATACCTGTATTGTGAATCTTTATGTGATCCTATATAATATCATAAGTACGCCAAACGTCATGATTAATTTAGACGTCAACGTCGTTTGACGTTGACGTCATTTCCTGTTATGACAAACAATCCTGAAGAAGGCATTATGGCCGAAACGTCGTTGTTGTTATAATAAATAAAAAAATGTTGAAGTTTTAACCTCTACTTGTGAATTATTTAACTATAAAGAAGCTATATATTTCATGGAGAAGCAGAATATATCATGGAGTAGCAGTATATATAATGGAGTTGCAGTATATTTCATAAAGAAGCTAGATCTATATATTTCATGGAGTAGCAGAATATATCATAGAGTAGCAGTATATATAATGGAGTTGCAGTATATTTCATAAAGAAGCTATATATTTCATGGAGTAGCAGTATATATAATGGAGTTGCAGTATATTTCATTAAGAAGCTATATATTTCATGGAGTAGCAGAATGTATCATGGATTAGCAGTATATATAATGGAGTTGCAGTATATTTCATTAAGAAGCTATATATTTCATGAACTTGCAGAATATATCATGGAGAAGCTATACATCTCATGAAGAAGCAGTATATTTCATGGAGAAACTTATTTAAGCCTGAATTAATTCTTAAAGCTATCTAAAGTATAAAGTGTGAACAGAACTGTTTTGTTTCGGTTCATATTAATTATAAAATAACAAGCACATAAATTATCACTACAAACAGTTATATCATTTATATTTTATTTTCTCAGACTTAAAACTATTCATATTACATCGAATGCTACTGTTGTTGTTGTTTTTTTATTATTACATTTTTTTATACATGTGTGGTTTGTTTGTTTTTGCTGTCCTACAATTAGGTCGGATGGCGACCTCATAAGACATGGGTAGAAATATTACAAGGTGAGGTCAAAAAGTGGTAGGTAGTTGACTTATTCACGGTTCATTCACATAAAAATAACTCGCTTGTTTACAAATATTTGCGAAAAGAAAACTCACGTTCCTAAATATTATATAAAAAGAAAAAGATCGCACCTAATTAGAGTTTGAGCGACAAAAATACAACTACTCTATTGTGCACGACCTCGGGCAATAAAAAGTACATTTTCGATCCATTCCAAACGATATGGCGGTGAACATGGAACCTTCAACGCGGTATTTACAGATTAAGGTAGTCTAACTGTAATGATTTCCTGCGCTTTTTTCTCAAATGTCGGGAATACTCGGTTAACTGTCACTAACAGTCGACAATAATCGATGTCGCTTCGGTTACTATCGGCTCTGACGAGTAGCGTCGGAAGTCACCGAAAGCGAGCCGATGTTTGATGACGACGCAAATTTATACGAGGGAAAGCATTACAGTTAGACTACCTTAAAACATTCTATGTTCAACTGCGTGTTGTCCCCAGATAAAGGAGTTTAAAGTCACGCTTATAAAAATTAAAGGTTTGTTTAAAGATATATTTGAACTCCAACTGGTCAGAGGAGGACTATGTCCAGAATAGTTTGGCGCCATTTTAAGACTCGATAAATTTGTTATTAAATGACGGCGTAAAACTTATGTATTATTTATAAAGCAAGACGATAAATCGAGTGTTGCACGCAACACTGAAGGAACAACATTGATGTAAATAATGAGTTACGGCAATTTCGCATGCAGCCCTCGAAATGTCGCTTCACAAAACGCCTAGTTATTTTTATTTCCACAAAAATTCATCAACAATTCAAGCTCGAAAACACAAAACTAATCAAGCTCGGTGACATAAAACATAAAACAAATCAAGCTCCGTGACACAAAACAAATTAAGCTCGTTAACATAAAACAAATCAAGCTCGGTCACATAAAACAAATCAAGCTCGGTCACATATTAAAACAAATCAAGCTCGGTGACACAAAACAAATTAAGCTCAATGACTTAAAACAAATCAAGCTCGGTGACATTAAACAAATCAAGCTCGGTGACATAAAAAGAAATCAAGTTCGGTGACATAAAACAAATCAAGCTCGATTTCATAAAACAAATCAAACTAGGTAACATTATACAAATCAAGCTCGGTGTCATTAAACAAATCAAGCTCGATTACATAAAACAAATCAAGCTTGGTGACATATTACAAATCAAGCTCGATGACATAAAACAAATCAAGCTCGATAACATAAAACAATTCAAGCACGAATACATAAAACAAATCAAGCTCGGTGACATAAAACATTCCAAACCTCGGTTACATAAAACAAATCAAGCTGCTCGTTGACATAAAACAAATCAAGCTCGTTGACATAAAACAAATCAAGCTTGTTGACATTAAACAAACCAAGCTCAGTACCATAAAACAAATAAACCTCGGTGACATAAAACAAATCAAGCTCGGTACCATAAAACGAATCAAGTTTGGTGACATAATACAAATCAAGCTTAGTGACATAAAAACAACTCAAGCTCGGTGACATAAAACAAACCAAGCTCGGTACCGAAAAAAAAATCAAGCTCGGTGACAGAAAACAAATCAAGTTTGGTGACATATTAAAGCAAATCAAGCTCGATGACATAAAACATTCCAAAGCTCGGTACAATAAAACAAATTAAGCCCGATGTCATGAAACAAATCGAGCACGATGACATCGGTGACATAAACAAATCAAGCTCGGTGACATAAAAGAAATCAAGCTCGGTGACAAGCCTCTGTATTGCAATGTATTTTCCTTTTCTACATATGGACCTGAAATTTATCTTTCTTAAACATATTACTTGTTACGACCATGCAAAACATTTACAGAAAAAGTATTCGATTGTTCTTATAAAAAGCTTTAGTAGTTACCAGCACCGGCAATCATTCCTACCTTCTTTTATTTATCTTAAACAAGAAATATAGATCTTTAAAAATGATAATCGGCGTTGATGGAAAGGATTGTTATATATAAGAAAGAAAGAAATATAGAGAAGCGAAGCAGACACAGTTTAGTAATGTTATTTTACTTATTATAGCTGTTGACGAACCATCCCTGCCTTCTTAGTATGGCCTAGGAATTAAGTGTCATGGAAAACCCATAAATTAATTGAAAGTGTCTGTCCAAAAATGTTGAAGCTGCTGCAATTATTTCATCTGGTGGTATTTAAAGAAGAATTTTCTTACATTAAGTCTTGATCTACATTTATTCAGTTTCAATAATATACCTCTTGTAGAGTAAGAACTCAAGATAAATAAATGTCCTTAAAATATAATAGATGTAAATATTAACAACTTGTTACAAGACGAAATATACCAACTTTTACGTTAATTTACTTTAAAAAAAGTGTCCCTCCCGAGAGTTGATCGCGGGACCTCCGCTTTTGAGACGGGTGTGATAGCAACTACACCAAAGAACTGGACCTGAAATTAACAATCATTATAAAAAAACTAGAAAGGAATCAGCTCTTCTCTGTCGTTTTACCCCGTGTATTGTACGCAAGTGTTTAACTGACACTCGTGAATATTCCATATATAATCGTATTTAAGTAATCAATTGACCTAACTGGTTTTTCAACCGTAATAATGTTTTTCTTTGATACAATTATCGCTATTATAAACGAAAATGCCCGAACTTAAGTGCCAGGTAAATACATACGCACAATATAAAAATCGTTACGGTGATCGTAAACAACACCCACTAACAACCAATCGAAATAATATATTTTATTTTCAACATTTCATTGGTCGAAAAACATGGTCAAAAGTGAGCTTAAGGTGGAACGCTACACTTTGCGAAGTTTCGAATTTCTTTATGAAATTTGGCATAGTATTTATTGACGATGACTCCAGCATGAAACCAGTCGCCATTTCAGCCAATCAGATGCTTGAGATTTGAGACTGTTTCCATGCTCAGTTTTATAACCTTGGGACCGGTAGTTATCAGTAAAATCGCACGATTTTAAGTTTTGTCACTTTGAATAAACACAAGAATATTAAATGGTCTCATATTTGTGCCACATTTAGGACATTGAAAATAAATCAACATCCTTTTCAGAAAACGAAGTGACCTGTGAAAGAGTAAATTTTATAAGTTGTTGATGACACACTTAAAAATGAACTCAACTATACCAACAAGCGTTCAAACGTATATGAAATATAAAAGTTTTATTTAACTGAAAATATTAAACATGTTTCTTGGCGAAGTAGATATGAATGACGCTCGCTTTGCATGCAAAGGACCATGTTTCTGTCCTCAGTGTCAAAGATTTTATTTCATCTTTGATTTGTAATAATGTATTTTCATGTAAAGCAATTCGCGATTAATGAGAAAATCTGTATTTTGTTTCATTGTTTTATTAACTTCAGAACCCTCAATTTAGCTGTTAAAACAGACGTTTTGACGGTGTTTTCTCAGTATTTCGCGATTTTGTACATGTACATGCATTTATTTTATTTTCCATCACTTAGCGACTGTTAAAAAAGCCGCATTTTTAATGTTTCTACGGTTTATCTATTTTAAAATGATATTGCCTCCACCTGGGGGCGAACCGGCACCGTCAAGACGACAGCGCCTAGCCCTGCAATTCCAACAACGCAATTAATTGAGCTAACCGGGACAACCTCAAAAAGGGTTGATCTGGGTTGACGTTACCATCACTGCATGGCATCGGTAACGGGCTATTTTACTGATAACACTACTGACTATATGTTCGTCGAGACTTTTTACGGCAGCCACACTGCACAAACAGCGCTACTGTGAATTTAAAATGATATTGCTTCGACCTGGGAGCGAACCCGCACCGTCAAGGCGACAACCGTCATTTAAGCTATTGAAAGAAACATAAACTATTGTTTGACATTTACGACGATGATGATCCACGTCAACGTCAAATAATAAAAACAAAAGTTGTTTGAAATAACGCGTCAGAATTGTCAGCCTTTCAGCTAAGCAAGTCTGGCCAGTGGAGCAGGTCCAACAAATGTAGCAAGCCTTACCAGTGGAGAAAACCTACCGCGTGGAACAAGCTTACAAAAAAAGAAATAGTCCAAAAAGTGGAGCAAGCCAAACCAGTGGAGAAAATTTGTCACGTGGAACACGCTAACAAACAAGCAAGTTCAAAATAAGTGGAGTAAATCCAAGGAGCAAGTCTAACAACTAGAGCGAATGTACAGCGTTCAAATTAGTCCTGTCCCGAGGTAAATTTGGTTTTCTGACCAGTCAAGACAATGTCACATGAGATAGTGAACAGCTACAGAGTAAAGCTTGTTGTGGTTTTTGTAATAAAATTCTCAACATACTGCACGACGATACATTTTGCTTTGCAATATGCCTTTCCGCAAAATGCAACACAAATCAAGTATCATGTATTGACCTGAAATCAATTTTTCTTAAAATATTTCTTGTTATGATTGTCTTTCTGTAAAAATTTCTGTCGAATTTAGCTATTAGTATTTTTTAAAGTCCTTAATGGTTTTTTTATATTGCCCATTTTTTGTGTATGACGAGCGGCGCTGACATGTCTTGGACTGAAGGTTATAAAGCTGAGATTGGAAACTAGTCTCAAATCTCAAGGATCTGATTGGCTGAAATGGCGACTGGTCGCCATTTCAGCCAATCAGATGCTTGAGATTTGAGACTGCTTTCCATGCTTAGTTTTATAACCTTGGGCACTGATCATGTTTTTTTTTTCACATTTCAAGCTTATTTCATTTTTTTCTCAGTAAGAAGAATATCTTTAAAAGATCGGGGGGATTGCAGCTGTTAAGGGATCTAGGCCCAAAATCATAAAACTGAAATTTGAGACAGGTCTCCTGATTTCGTTTTATGATCTTGAGCCCTAGTCGCTCATATAACAGATTATGGGCAAATTGACACATCACGTTATACTGTTTTATGATCTTGTGGCAGACGTGGCATTTAATTATGATATTTTTTCAGTGATCAGTATTAATTCATAGAACATGGCGACATCAAATTTGTTAATTCCTTTGCTGATAAACCATATTGAAATGTACATGTACTTGTCTGTTGCGTAACTGTCTAGTTACTACAAATTTCGATTCAGTTAGATTTTGACCCAGCAAGCAACCTCCGTAAACACCTGTTGCACGGCAGGGCAAGACCCCGACCACGTTTTTTGCCATGCGAAGACCTTTAGAACTGCCGCTCCAATCGAAAGAAGCTGTATTATACTTCCAAATTAGGTTTTGCTGTCAATCAAATTGTTGTTGCCGTAGGTTTATTCCCCTTGCGGTTGTTGAAACAATAACAAAAGTTGTGGCTTAAAGTAAAGCAACCTGAAGGCGTGATTAATAAGTCTGTAAGTTATACTTTCCCGCGCTACTCAAGGAAAATATCAGTAGCCGCGCATCGCGTTTGATGTTTTGCTTGCAAGCAAAAATCTAACTAAAATCGAAATTTTGTAGTATCTCTAACGCATTATAAAAATCGCACCTGGGCCCAAGATCATAAAACTGAGATTGGAGACCAAACTCAAATCTCAAGGATCTGATTGGCTGAAATGGCGACTGGTCGCCATTTCAGCCAATCAGATGCTTGAGATTTGAGTCTGGTCTCCAGTTTTAGTTTTATGATCTTGGGCCCTGTTGAAGTATGACAAAATACAACATGGGGACGTGACTATACGAACGTTTACGGTTTGTTTGTACCTACGTCTAAAATTATTGTGATCGTATTAAAATTCCGACCGTTCGGGTCACTTAATACATTGACCCGGTGAAATTGTACACGTTCTCATTTAATGGGAACTTTTTACACGGCAATTCATCACAAAATCTCAAGGCGTGTCATTTTAAAGCACAAAGAAACTAGTTTATATTTTTGAAATTAAATGCCGAACAGGGTGTATTTCTACATGAGGTCATTGCTGACGGTTATAAAACTGAGATTGAAAACCAGTCTCAAATCTCAAGCATCTGATTTCAGACAATCAGTTTTATTTTTATTTTTTTTTTTAATTTTTTATTCAGATAAAGCAATATTGTAGCTTAAGTATACAAAATTCTAGGTTGTTTAAACATGTTCAGCAATAATCTGTATTCATACATGTATAATTTGCTCTATCAAAACAATATTCAATTATACACACAAATATACATAAATGTATAATTTGATTTACTTCTGCATGAGAGTGTTTCTTGATTTTCAATTATGGTCCAAAATCAATATTCTATTATACACCCACAATCTTCATTCATGTGTAATTTGCTTTCCTTTTACCTGAGAGAGTTTTCTTGTTTTTAAATTATAGTCCAAAACAATTTTCAATTATACACCCAGACACTATATGAATGGTTAATTGAAAATAAATAGACAGTATGACTGATTAAATATAAATAGCAATATTGTAGCATAGGTATACAAAATTCTAGGTTGTTTAAACATGTTCAGCAATAATCTGTATTCATACATGTATAATTTGCTCTATCAAAACAATATTCAATTATACAAACAAATATTCATAAATGTATAATTTGATTTACTTCTGCATGAGAGTGTTTTCTTGATTTTTAATTATGGTCCAAAAGCAATTTTCTATTATACACCCACAATCTTCATACATGTGTAATTTGCTTTCCTTTTACCTAAGAGAGTTTTCTTGTTTTTCAATTATAGTCCAAAACAATTTTCAATTATACACCCAGACACTACATGAATGGTTAATTGAAAATAAATAGACGGTATGACTGATTAAAGATAAATAGACAGTCATGTGATACAGAGTTTATCTGTTTTTATATTAATACTTATTTATATAAATCGGAGAGTCATATATTTGTCGAATGAGTAACTCTCACAGTTTTTTTAGAGGTATTAACTAAGTTTTTTATTGTCTGTCTTGTGACTGCCTAGTTCTCTTTAATCTTTTATGTCTTTACAAATGTATTATAATGTACATGTAATAAGTACAAAAGTCAAATGCAAACTATACAACAATTCTTAGTTGTTAAAACAAGTTCAACAATAATATTAATACAAATTGCTTTATTTTTTCCCATAAAGAATTAATAACAGAGCGAGAGGGAAGAGAGAAAAACAGAGAAGAGAAATAGAAAAAGAGAGAGAAAAAAAGAACAAAAATCTGATGTACAAGGTCGTTAGGTGGGTGGTTTAGTGCCTACCAAAAGAAAAAAAATTACCTAAGAGGGAAGACTGGCCACCATGTCTAGCAGTTTATAATTCAACTGACTCACAAATTATTGGCTGTCTGTGCAAAGCGCAACAAATGGGCCCCATGTTTTCCTAAACGTTTCAATCTTTAAAGATTTCGTAGCATTGTATTTCTCTGTTTTAATTAACAATTATAACTGGTATTTAAAAGTTAACACATTTGGAAGAGATTGGTTCATTTTGTTCTGGTAAATATGATATTTTGCTGCTAAAATTATTGTATTCAAGGCAATATTAAGATCCCTTCTACCAAGTATAATATCAAGTTTCCACCAGTCTATATGTATATTTGGACATCTATTTGAAAGTCATGACTTTAAATTAACCCAAAAACTGTTTGATATTTGACAATCCCAAAATAAATGACATAATGTTTCCGGTTCTATACCGCAAAAGGAGCAGAGGTTATCATTTCTTATACCCATTTTAGTTAGTAAATAATTTGTGCCTAATATTCGATGGTTTATTCTAAATTGGAACCACTGAAGCTTAGTGTCCTTTGTACAACGGAAAGGGAGACAATATATATTTTTCCAATCCAAGTTAATGTTAGGGAAATCGATATGCCATTTTTGCCTAGCAATTGACACAATATCATTTTATTAAGAGAGTCATAAATAGGCCTACAGCCTTTTTCGCTTGAATTTATAAGTTTTATTGATAGTGGCTGAATGGGTTTGATACTATTTATGGCTTTGTGAGGGATAGTTAACGTGTCTAAATACCTCTTAAGTGCAAAGATAATATTGTTATATTGTAAGAAGTTTGTTATATCACCATATATATCCTTAAATTCATGAAATGAGAGAAACCGACCATTTACATTCATAAAGTCATTAATGAGAAGGATACTTCTATTTGCCAGTCTATTGTCATACAATGGTTAACCTCCTATTTTGATTTGTAAATTATGCCAAACTGGAACTTGTAGAAATTCTGACCAGTTTTGGGGTATTATTTTAGTCAATAGTGAGGAATAAGTTTGAAACACTTGACTCCAAAATACATTTTTAATTAATTTGACTTGTTGCAGGATGTATGTACTACCAAAATTTGTATAATTTGCAACAAGTGGACAGATGTCTTAAACAAGTTTGAAATATTTTGAATTGTTTCTAAGAAGTCTTCTTAACCAAGTAATTTTAAGAGCATTCATAAAATTTTCTAAATTTAAGAATCTTAATCCTCCATTTTCATAGTTTTGTGTAATAATATTTCTTTTAATTTTATCTGGTCCAGAATTCCAAAGATATTTATAGAACAGGTCTTGAATAGTTTTTATGATTTTTGTACTTGGATTTGGAAGACTTATAAAAAGGTGATTAAGTTTTGCTAAAGCAAGTGTTTTAACTACTACATTTCTTCCGATTGGCGTTATTATACGTTTAGACCAAGTAACTAACAGTCTTTTTATCTCCTCAATTTTTGAAGCATAGTTTATTTCTACTACTGTATCCAAATTTGTACTGAATGTTATACCTAGTAGTTTAAAATTTTCTCTTTCCCAATGTATACCCCAATTTCCGAACCTTTCAAAGACCCTATCCAAATTGCCTTTGTTTTATCTACATTTACCTTAAGGCCTGAAATACTATCATAGAATTTTAAAACTTTTAAAGCATTTAAAAGTGATTTTTCAGAACCGTCTAAGAGTAAGGAAGTGTCATCTGCATACTGCGATATACGAAACTCTTGATTGTTTATTTTAATACCAGTTATATTGTTATCGTTTTTAATAAGCAATGATAAAATCTCAGCACACAGAATGAAAAGGTAAGGGGACAGAGGATCACCTTGACGACAACCGCGGTGTACATAAAACCAATCAGATAGATGTCCATTAATAGTAACGCAGGACTGAATATTTTTATAAAATACCCCTATCCATTGTTTGAATTGTTCACCAAAGTTAAAAAATCTAAAACTTTCTTTATAAAAACCCAAGAAATAGAATCAAAAGCGGTTGCAAATTCAATCAGCAAGATCATTCCCTGTTTTTTTAATATTCTGTGTAAAATATTACATCATAAATAAGGCGTATATTTTCTCCTATAAATCTTCCTGAAATGAACCCTGTTTGGTCCTCACTTATAATTTTGCTTAATACTGTTTTCATTCTATTTGCTATGCTTGCTGAAGCTATTTTATAAGATACGTTAAGAAGTGATATTGGACGCCAATTTTTTAAGTGCGTTTTATCTTTATCAGGCTTGGGTATACATGTGATGACTCCTTGTTTTGTGTGACTGACAATTCTCCGGTTCTAAAACCATGGTTAATTGACTGAACTAGGAAATGACCTAAATCCATCCAGAAAAATTCGTAAAATGCTGCTGTAAATCCTGAATTACCTGGTGATGATAAATTAGACATTTTTTCAAGCTTTTCAGCATTTCCTCATAAGTTAATTCCCCTTCCAGTGATTCTTTTTCTCTTTCTGACAGTTTATTAAAATTATAATTATTGAACAAAGTGTTGAGGTTGGTTTTATTTACTTCCCTAAAAGAATATAAATTTTTATAAAAGCACTCAGTATGCTTTATAATATCTGTTTGGGATTTCAGAATCTCTCCTGTATTTGATTATAATGAGTTCATCAATTTTGATATATAATGTCTATTTTCCAAGTTACAGAAATAATTTGTTGGCTTTTCTCCTTCTTGTAACCATTTAGCTCGAGATCGAACAAGAGAACCTTCCAATTTCCTTTTACGTATGTTTAAAAGTTCATTTTTCTTATCGTCTAAAACGGTATGGTTTATGTTGCCCTCATTCTCAAGTTTTGCAATTTCAACTAATAAATGTTGTTCTTTGTTCTGTTCTTGCTTTTTCTTATGAGATGAAATAGAAATAGTTTTGCTTTTAATTTGCATCATAAGTGTTTCGAAAAAAAGTTGATCATTTATTGTTAATAGGATGTCTTTGTCACTAATTGCATTAATGGGTTGATTAAAATTTTGATTAGTTGCTGAATATAACTGTTTTACCTCTTTAATAACCTGTTTAATTTTGAAAACATATTCTGTATCTTTAAGTAATGAATTACAATCAGATGCTTGAGATTTGAGACTGGTTTCCCTGCTCAGTTTTATAACCTTGGGCACATTCTTTTTTACAACTTGTTCATTACAAATTACCCGCCGTCATGGCTTGAAGTCAAATACCAATTATTATCTATTCCCAATCAAATTTTTTTTTAATTTTGTGCATTATATTCTTGTGAATGAAGTTTGTATTTTATTAATGCAAATGGGGACCAATCATCGCAAAATAGACTATAAAACCTCAAAATATAAAACTTCATTTGCCTTTCTCTTGAATTTCCTATGTTGCACATACAAGCTATCTATTTCAACTTATAGATGAGAACTCACCTTCCATGCTAGTCATTTCATTAGCCATGCTATTCTTTTTAGGACGCAAGAGAAACTTAAAAACAACGACAAACAAACAAGCGCAAAACATTATAAAGGTGATTTGGTTTCGGGTCTATTGCACGTTAATTGAGAGAAGTCTGTAAACTTTTAATAACAGTTTTAAAAGAAATAAAGGAATATTTTTAATGGGATTTTTTTTTTTATCATACACCTGATAATTATAATTAGCAACTTTTAAAATGTATGTTCCGATTCTACTTTTATTCCTATTTATCGGCATTTTAACGAAATTATTGAGCCGTTGGGACACATTACGAACAACAATAAACGTTTTAATTGAAGTAACCGCCTTTATTATTTAATGAACTGCTAACGGTGACTGGGTTTTGACTTGATCAAGTGTCAAAATGTGATTAAACGGAATAGACATATCGCCAGGTTTACATAATGGGCCTCTTTAGACTTAAAGATTAAATTTATTTATTTATTTATTTTCTTTCTTTCTTTCTTTCTTTCTTTCTTTCTTTCTTTCTTTCTTTCTTTCTTTCTTTCTTTCTTTCTTTCTTTCTTTCTTTCTTTCTTTCTTTCTTTCTTTCTTTCTTTCTTTCTTCCTTCCTTTATTCATTCATTCATTCATTCATTCATTCATTCATTCATTCATTCATTCATTCATTCATTCATTCATTCATTCATTCATTCATTCATTCATTCATTCATTCATTCATTCATTCATTCATTCATTCATTCATTCATTCATTCATTCATTCATTCATTCATTCATTCATTCATTTATTTATTTATTTATTTATTTATTTATTTATTTATTTATTTATTTATTTATTTATTATTAGAACATTCCGAGATCTAACGTGTCCTTCTATAAAGATAGACCAAACATTAATATTCGAGGCGCGTCATGTTTTCTTTGCTAATGTGGTTTTCAATATTGTGAATTGATGAAAATTTTTTTACCTATATATTCTCTTTATTTCC
The DNA here is from genome assembly GCA_038501625.1 of Corbicula japonica. NCBI lineage: Eukaryota > Metazoa > Mollusca > Bivalvia > Venerida > Cyrenidae > Corbicula > Corbicula japonica. The sequence goes on from JAZAYU010000035.1 coordinate 2,550,627, forward strand.
ACATTTCTGTGATTATAACAATAAACAATTAACATATGTACATGTGCAGATGAAATATGAGTATGAAATATAAATATGAGATATAAAGAGGTGAAACATGGGAAATGAGGGTGAGATACAACATGGTAGATGATCGTTAACAACACAAATATTTACAGGCAGCTGGACATATATTGCAATATGCATGGCAGATAACTTTTGTTTTACTTATAAAATGAATGTTTCGACATTTTTTAACATACATAAATCAATAGACAGGCCAATCTCTACTTTATACATGTACCACTTACAAATGAAAACTACCTCTGAATAAAGGCCAGTTCTTTTCCACTGACAACTTGAACAAATATTCAAACTAGGGCTTGAACAAATCAACCTATGAACAAGGACAATCTGCTTTCAACGACCTCTTTGACTTGTATGAAAGTGGTCTTTGAAGACAGGTTTGACTTTCATCATTAGTGTTATATCTCAAAAATTCATTTAAGTTTATCATCTGACTTGTGTGCCATTAACAATACATTATTTTATATGCAACATATTGTTCTGAAAAATGTTTGTAATGAGGTGGTTTAATTTTTATTTTGATAATAACTCAACTTTCTAAGAAAAACTCACTTAAACTGTGTACATTACCCCATCCAATATACATGTTTTTCACCCTTTAATTATATGAAATCATTGAGAAAGCTTAGAAAAGAATACCTCGGTTAAAAGGATTTAACATTCTTTTCCGTACAATACTTTCTTTCTTTAACTTTCGAAATCTAAATCAAAATGACGGTGTCTTGTACAGATTTTAACATTTTTCCAAACTGAAATTCTTCCTTAGTTTATCCAACTTATGATTTTAATTATTACCTTACTCGGGTTTTATATTCTTTCCTAACTCGGGTTTCATATTCTTTCCTAACTCGGGTTTTATATTCTTTCCTAACTCAGGTTTAAAATTCTTTCCTAACTTTGGTTTTATATTCTTTTCTAACTCGGGTTTTATATTCTTTCCTATCTCAGGTTTCAAATTCTTTCTTAACTCAGGTTTTATATTATTTCCTATCTCGGGTTTTATATTCTTTCCTAACTCAGGTTTTATATTCTTTCATAACTCAGGTTTTATATTCTTTCTTAACTCAGGTTTTATATTCTTTCCTAACTCGGGTTTTATATTCTTTCCTAACTCAGGTTTTATATTCTTTCATAACTCAGGTTTTATATTCTTTCCTAACTCGGGTTTTAAATTCTTTCCTAACTCAGGTTTTATATTCTTTCCTAACTGGGGTTTTATATTCTTTCCTTATCCAGAGTTTATATTCTGTCTTTACTCTTGTATTTTATTGCAGTCTCTCACCAATTCACGAATATTTATTTGGATGAAGTGGTTTTAAAGTCTTTTATTGCTCATTAACATTCTTCTGGAACAGAAGTGCTATTACATGATATGATATAATGTGGTACTTTTCGAGACTAGTCAAAATTCTTTCCTTAACACATGATTATCTGAAGGGAAAATTGTCAGACATGTTTATGTTTATCAAATGATATTGCCTCTACCTGGGCGCGAACCCGCCCCGTCACGGCGACCGAGCCTAGCCCTGCAATTCCAACAACGCAAGCAATTGAGCTAACCGGGACAACCCCCCCCCCCCAAAAAAAAAAAATGGTTTATCGGATTGCCCTGACAAACGTTAGCATTTCTGCATGACATCGGTAACGGGTTATTTTACTGATAACAGTACTGACAAAAGTGCGTTTGATTATAAAAATAAAATACCCGGTAAACAGGTGTATTCACAGTAAATTCATACTTTATTTGCAATGTACGTCAAAGATATACATGTCAAATACTTACGTCTAAAGTTTATTTCATTATTTGCTTTAACTTAAAATGACAAAGTCGCAAATGATAGCAAACTAATTCAATTAACAAAAATAAGTCAAAACAAAATGATGAAATATTTATAACGAACTGAAAATTCAAAATCATTAAAAATATAAACAACTAAACTATATTTGCTTGTTGAATAACGAAAATATTAAATTCAACAGGTTTGGGGAAAATTTGATTTTTACATCAAAAATACAAATTTACAAAGGTATAAGGGCGACGTCACCGGAAAAAGTGGTTTTAACCAGATGATATGATCATACACTATTGCTTATAATGAATGCATTTGGCGGTAAAACTAACAGTAAAGTCTAAATATGTGCCGAAACACCTGTAAGTTATGAGAAAAATATATAATTCTTTTCTGGATTTTCGTTTTGGATATAGCTTTATCACATTTTCAGTCGCTATATTATGACATTGCCCAATGTTATAAAACTGAGCATTGAAACTAGTCTCAAATATCAAGCAGTCGCCATTTCAGCCAATCAGATGCTTGAGATTTGAGACTGGTTTCCATGCTCAGTTTTATAACCTTCAGCCCTGTTTTGTGTTGCTTAAGATCGAAATCCATTGTTATGTCAGCGCTTAATTCTTTGTTGCATAGTGGCTTGAAATCGGTCCACTGGTTGTACGAGACTTTGATAACCTTTCATTTACCTTCAACAGTTTTAGTACCATTTGACCAAATAACTTTGTGGTTGTTAATACCGGTAGATGTTAACTACTGCAGTATCATTTAATTTAGCGGGGACTCATTTTTGCGCATATCGCACAATTGGCATTTTCGGGCGGACATAAATTCGCGCAGTTGTACTGCACCTATAAAATATTATAATTGTGTCGTTAATTTTCGTTAGGGTTTAATTTCGCGTACATCCCTTGGCGCGAAATACGCGAAAATTAATCGAACGCGAAATATAATGATAGCACAGTAACAATTGTCAAAACCAAAATTGGTAGTGTGGATGCAAGTGTACCGAGATACTTGAAAGATCTAGTACGTGGTAGTATATAGGCATATTTGAACTATACTTTTTTATTTTAGAGATGAGGATGGCATTAATGTGGCTATCTCATGCATGATTTGCTAGGTACTATCGCTGCATTTGATGTCCTTGGGGTTAACTATACATTTATTAAATAAATACAGCAGGTGTTAAGTGCCGTTTGGCGGCCGTAAAAAGTGTCCCCGTACCCCACTTCAAGTGTTTTTATCAGCTACAATAAACTACATTAATATTTAATTATTTGTCGATTCAGGGGCAGTGGTTTTCAGATTCCTCATATTTACAGTTGCCAGTGTTCTATGCAAACCTGGACAACATCTGTAATTTCTGATCCTAATTTTCCAGTACTCATGACGTGTCCCAAATTCTAAGTAAGTATTGAAAAACGTATATATCGCTTTTCTTTTAACAGCTATTTCGATATGATGTAAATTGTATTCACACACCATTTATATAATTGCTGTTTCCTTGTTTTTTAAGGGGGCGCTAGCATTGCAAATGGCGAAAAATGCTAAATTAAAAAAAAAAAAATTTGGGAAAATACTCATTGCCACCTAGATTTTAGTAAAGAAATGTCTTTACCAAAGGATGTACTGTTTTTAAGCTCAGTTTAGTCTAAATAAAGCTCTTATTACGAAGTACATACTAAAACAAGAAAAACTAGGAAATTCATGGACAAAATACCAAAACCACTCATAAATAAAATAAGTGTATGCTGGTCTACAATCATTAGTGCCAATTCCTCAAAATTAATGTTAGGGTTTTCCAGAAATTAGAGAAAATTTACTTTCGGGCCTTCAGAAAAGTATAAAGTTTACGCTAGCAAATCGGAATATGATATGAAATTACAGAATACATGCTATTGTAATATTACATTTGTATTTCAAGAGAAGCATTAAATAAAAACAACAACAACTACAATGACATCAAACAAGACAACTAAAACTGCTAAATAGGAATTGACATTGCATTCGTGTGTGTATAAACAATAACGATATAGAACAATAAAAGATATTCAGGATTGAAATATGAATAATCCAAATTATGTATACATGTAACGAAGACAAATAATTGTAGTGTATGTGACCAAAAACTAAGTACTACTACCAGGTAAATTCCTAATATAAGTTGATAATGCGTAATCAGTAACACGTAAAAAGAAACTTATGACTCTATTTAATGTGACAATTACCATAAAATTTTGGCATCAGTGTTGTCAACCGTGTTGTCGTCAGCAATATTATTTGAAAGTTTGATGAAGAAATTGTTGTTATCCTCGTTTGTTTTTAAGGGGTGCTAACTAAATAGGTTACTTTTTACAAAATAATTTGATGATATCAGTAACACGTACGAGAATCCTCGTGAAACGAAATGTATAACCATTTATATAATCATATCAAAACATATATAATACTAGACGGGTGTTCACTTGAACACGTGTGTCGCCCACTCGTGCTGTCGGAATAAAAAAACAAGTACAAAAGTGGCATAACTCCATTAATTTGACACTGACCTCAAAAATTTGACATCCGTGTTGTCAAACGTTTTGTCATAAGCGATAAAATTTAAAAGATTGATGACAAATTTGTTAATTGTCTTGTGTTTTTTAAGGGAGTGCTAACATTGCAAATGGCGAAAACTGGCTTAAATTTCAAAAATGAACTTTTGGAAAAATACTCATTGCCACCTAGATTAAAAAAAATGTATTTATCGATGGATGTACTAATTTTTGCAAGCTCAGTTTAGATTAATTCAGGTTCTAATTACCGTGTACATGCTAAAACAAAAGAAAAACCGTTTGCATGAGAACTCTGAAATTCATGGACAATATACCAAAACGACTCATACCTGAAAAAAATATATGCTGTTCTACAATCAGTAGTGCCAATTTGTCAAAACAATGTTAGGGTTTTCAAGAAACTAAAAAAAAATTAACTTCCGGGCCTTCAGAAAAGTATGATATAGTTTACACTAGCAACTCAGAATTATATGAAATTACAGAATACAGACAGTTGTAATATTATATTTGTATTGCAAGTGAAGCATGGAATAAAACGAAATAACTACAATGACATCAAACTATACAACTAAAACTGCTAGAATAACTGATTGGAATTGACAATGCATTCGTGTATGTATAAAAATTCAAGATATGGAATAATAAAAGATATTAAGGATTGAAATATGAAAATATGAATAAACAAACTTATGCATAACGAAGAGATATAATTGTAGTGTAGGTCACCAAAAACTAAATAGATAACTTTATACAACATAAATTAATGATATCTAATCAGTAACACGTAAAACAACATGTCTACAATCATATCAAATCGTATACAATACTAGATTGGTGTTCAGTTGAACACGGCTGTCACCCTCTGGTGCTGTCGGTAAAAATGAATGTACAAAAAGGGACATAACTCCATCAAATGTGAACTTGACCTCAAGAATTTGGCATCATCACGACCATGCTGTCATAAGCAATATAATTAAGAAGTTTGATGAAGAAGTATAAAGAAATGATCAAGTTATAGCCAATGTTAAGTTTTCGTGTCAAAATCGAAGTACAAAAAGAGGCATAAGTCCATCAAATTTGACCCTGACCGAAAACAGTTGGCATCATCTCCAGCGTGTTGTCATAAGCAATTTAATCTAAAATTTCGATTAATTGTGAAATATTAAGAAATGGCAAAGTTATAGCAAATCTTTTTGTGACCGACGGACGGACAGACCAAGCGATCCCTATGCATCGCCTTTTCTTCGAAAGGGCGACACAAATACATCAAATTCATGTGACACAAGGATCACGAATTGTATTGTTATTGAACTGCAAAAAGCAGTTAAAATGCAACTTGTATACAATAACAATGTAATAAAGCTTACAATAAATTCATGCAAAGTTTCCAATATATACAACACTAATGGAGTAGAACGTTAAATGTCCTGGAATACATATGGAATACATCCAGAGAACAATGACGTCAATTCTTGAAATCACGTCATAAAGTTGTGCAGATGACATGATGTATTAATGTACATTTCGCGGTTAAAAGAACAACGTGATGTCGAAATTGGTAACACATTTTTTGTTTAGTTATGAGAAAATAACGGATATTTTTGAGTTCTTTCTAAATATATTAACAACCACAATGCCAAAAATATGACGGAAGACACCTTTTCCATGTTAAAATTATTACAAGTAGATAATCTATTTACAAGAGAATTAAATTTCATATATTTTGTTCGCTGTTTTTAATTAAATGGTAGTTTTACAAACAAAATCCATGAACAAATATTAATGATTTGACCTCACTATTGATTAAGATATTAAATGCTAATGTATTTGGTAAAAGCTTGAATGTAGCAAGTTTCCGAAAAACGGTGTCTCTAATTTATTGGTTAACACTTTAAATATATTGATTCAACTAAAAAAAACCTTGTTTTATTCTTTTTTTGTCAAATTTCTTTCGATGGAATTACATTTTATCGTGAATAATTGTCTTACAGAGAATCTACCTGGTTGAACAAAGTATCAAGAACACATTATTATATTTACAAAACCAACAACAAAATAACAGTATGTCGTAGCCATTTGGCGGATTTCCAGAAACTGCTAACAGAGTCAGCCATTTTATATGGTGACCAGTGACATCATCAGTTTCTGTTGCAGTTAACATAGTTATTTAATAAAATCTCAATAGAATACATTTTCATGAACTAATATTCGAAACATAAAAAGTGATATGCATTTCAATTGGAAATTATTTTCGTATTGAAAATTACCAGTACAATAGCGATCTATGCAGATAAAATGACGATGTCACCGGTCATCATAAAATGGCTGCCAGCTTACACTGAAGTCAGCATTAAACTTAAGTCTCAATTATCATAATCCTATATTCAGGATTACAAATGAAATTAGCTAATTGTCCGGTCATCCACTAAACACGAAGAATATTCCAAGTATCTAATAGTAAAATCATTTTGAATTTACAACTCTAAACAAACATTTGTTTCTGAAATCGTATGTCTTCCGTGAAGCTTGTCGTGACCGTCCAAGAAGTCTTCCATTAAAATAAGACTAATACAGTAGTGAAATGTCATGAATGAGATGTGACCTGAGTGTCTCAACAACATTTTTGTCCTGACCGTCCAAGAAGTTTCCCTGAATTTACGACGAATACAGGATTTATAAATGAAATATCATGTCATGAATTAGCCGCGGCCTCAGTGTCTCGACAACATCTTTGAACATGTGCAGCCAATCAACAGATGCTTCCCTTGAAGATGTTTTAAATATTAACCATCTATGCCCTGTCTTCAGCATAATGTAGCTTTGATCTGTAAAATGGATAGAACATGCGTTTGGACCCGTTAAAATATATATGTGGCTATTCATGATATCATATTTAACATTAAAGTTACACTTTTCATAGACAGGTCTTTAATGTTGATCATAACAGATGTTCAAATAAATAAAGATCGTTTACATATTAAACGATACATATTTTAAATAAGAAAAACATTTAAATGGTTACATATAACATTCAAATGCTTTTCTAATGTATTCAATACAATATCTTAAGAAGAAAAGACTATAAGCAAAAGCAACTACTAAGAGTACTTAATGTTTTAAACACAATAACCCTAATGATGGAGCTGTTAAATAGAAAATGTTGATGCATCCAACTACATTTAAACGAGGTAAAATAGAAAACAAACAAACCTTTGTCTTCCTTTGCAACGACTTCAGATATCATGTCCACAGAAATCTCCTGTAAAACAGAATCGTCGTCCTTTCTTCGCCAAACTAGAACAATATCAACATTTCCACTGTCAAAATTCTCTTGGACTATCTGCATGTGAATCATTTCGTCCTTTGCACTGGTCATTTGTTCAATAAACGTATCTACAAACGGAGATATACTCATTTGTTCAGTAAACGTATCTACAAACGGAGATATATTCATTTGTTCAGTAAACGTATCTACATACGGAGATATACTCATGTGTTCAGTAAACGTGTCTACAAACGGAGATATACTCATTTGTTCAGTAAACGTATCAACAAACGGTGATATACTCATTTGTTCAGTAATCGTGTTTACAAACGGAGATATACTCATTTGTTCAGTAAACGTATCTACAAACGGAGATATACTCATTTGTTCAGTAAACGTATCTACAATCGAAGATAAGTGTATAGAAAATGAAAGCAAATGAAATAAAAGAGCTCGCATACCAAACGCATATAGATGTTAAGTCTAGATATTTTGTAGTTCTTCATGTAAAATATTGAGATTATTAAAAAAGCAAGTTGTACAGGTGTTCATGGAGACGGTTATTAAGGGATTTGTTACAATAAGATTTCACAGAGTAAAGAACTATTCTGAAAAATAGTCAATAACGGTAGTAGTAGTCAAATCAATTCTTGCCGGTTCCAACTTAACGCATAGCCACCAGTATTCGTTAAATTTCTATTTTGTTACTATGTAACCGACTTTACTATAAAACAAGAGCTGTCACTGAAAATTGACAATTTAAACTGTATGCATACTCATCCAGTATTCAATTAATTTCTATTTCTGTTATTATGTAACCGACTTTACCACAAAACAACTTTATTTCTTTTACAGGAACTGTTTGAAATGTTTCGCTATTGACCGTAATGATGAAACTTACCACAACGGATCAAAGATCTTCGTCCAGTTTTTGCATCGTTTTCATTCACTTTAATTGCTGAATGTTTCTTTGGAAAAGGTTCTTGAAGAGCCTCAAAGTCATCATTTTTATTGAGAATGTGTTGAAACTCAGCATCTTCATGCTCAATGAAGGCCCGAATCATGTAGAAGAAACCATCCATTAAAATGTTTGCAACATCCTCCCTCACTATTTGGCTTTCGTACTGGAAAATTAATTTGAGGTTATTCTGTACAGTGTTGTGCTCAATGACGAGTAAGGTTTCGACACTATGCCCTCCGTGAAAAACGTTTTTTAATTTGATCTGATGCTTGCTTTTGGTCATAGTTTTATGCAAATTAGTCACATTGTCGTACCCAATATCATGTCTTCCAATATGTCTGCGCAACTCTTCGTTCTGTGCTGCCCTAATTATAAGACTAAAAGGACATAAATTGTACTGCGTTGCTTCTCGCATCATAACACACATCTTTTCTAGGTATTCACCGACAGTTCCAATATCTTTAAAATTTCCAACCAAAGGAATTAGATTTGCGCATCGTGCAATATATCCCTTCAGTTGCGGTACGCTGCCCCTCAAATCCGAACGTGTCACTAGTGGAAAAATATCTTTCTTTGTTATTTGATGAAGTGTTGCAAAATACGCGGACACTACATATTCATAAATTGACATACCCCTTTTCTGTGTGAATGCATTTATTTTCTCTATCAATGCGAACGGAACATTCAGTGACAACGTGCACATCTTCTTTTCTAGCAGATTGACATTCACATTAGGACCGAGTGTTAACGGCTGAATGTCCTGGTTTATTTGTCGAATCCAGTATTGCAACAATTCGTCTGTTTGTGGCAAAATTGCCTTGGAAAGTAATTTAGCCACAGATTCTTGGTTTTCTGTCCTTTTATTTGTTTCCTGTAGTTCTTCGGATTGAAAACAAGTTCCTAAATCTCTAACGAATAGATCCATGCTGCCAAGATCAAAAGCTAAAGTATGCAAATACATAATCACTCTTGTTTGTTCATTTTTCGCTGCGATCTCGAACTTCACTGGCACATCTTTGGCAGGATCGAAGTGAATATTGGTTCTATTGTCCGTCTCGAAGTCGGTACTGTCAAATTCAATTTCTTTTACATCCACAACGATTTGATTTTCACTGAGCAGTTTGGCTCTGTATGTCTGGTCATCATTTCTGTAGTATATTTTATGTAAATCGCTGTGTCTCATGCATAAAGCTTTAGCAGCCATTTGAAATTTTTCTTTTGAAATCTCTACTCCATAGATGTCACATTCAATCTGATACATGTAATAAACTTCATTTTCTCCTCTTAGATTTTCTAGAACAAACTTTTGCAAGAATGTCACTTCATCACGTAGCATTTCTTCACATGTTAACTGCAAAATATTACCATCATTCAGATTGTTCCCGCTGGCTAATTTAGGTTGTTTTGAATTCAGCTTTTGTTTAATTAAACTTGTAAGCGATTTCAGAGTGTTGCTGCCTGTTAATACGTTTTCAAGTGGAACACGCACTTGAGTGATGTCAAAAATCATATTTACTAAACTCATGGCTGACATGGAGTCAATGCCAAGTGACGAGAACGGTGTGTCTTCTTTCAGAGTGTTCTTATCAATGACAATTGCATCAGACAGCAATGATTTTGTAATGTCATTGATAATTATTTGTTGGTGCTGTTCGTCAAGATCCAAGTAATCATCAAGTCTAAATGCGTGCTCCGATTGTTTCGCACTTTTAAGATTTCCTGCATATTTTTCCATTATGTTCGAAAATTTCCCTGGTTGCGTAGATACCATTGGACTTTCACCTAATTTAATCCAATCAAATTTGCCGCATACAATCTGTTCAAAATTGCCCATCATCAATTTCAAAAAGCTTTTTCGAATATCTTCTTTCGTCAGGACATAGAAACCTAGACTTTTCCAATAATTTTCTAACCGGCTGTCTGTCGTAGACATACCAACTGATAAAGCGCTCCAGTTGATGCTCTGGCCGCATAATCCGAGCTGTCGTCGGTAGTTTGCAAATGCATCTTCAAATGAATTACCCGCTGCATAGTTGCACTGGCCATGACTCCCAAACACCGAAGCTATGGATGAATGCATAACAAAGAAGTCCAACGGGCAATTTAATGTTGCGGCGTGTAGATTCCAGGTTCCTAAAATTTTTGGTAGCATCGGTCCTTTAATGTCTTCCTCTGACATTTGTTTTAGTTGCTTGTCACAAAGAATTCCACCTCCATGAAACACGCCTCTAATAGTACTGGATCCAATTTGTGAGTTTAATATTTCCACCGCCGTTTCGAGACATTCAATGCTGTTGATATTTACCTGCATCGCAATAATTCTGCAACTGTATTTTGCCTGAATAAGTGCCATCTGTTCTTGTTGTTCCCTGGTTGCTTTGCGTCTTGTAAAAGTTGCGATATATCCCGCTCCAAGCTCTGCAAGATACTCTACAAGTATCCACCCAAGGCCGGTTAGTCCACCTACGACGATATAGCAACCATTATTGCTAAATATGGAAGCCGAGTCCACTTTCAAAGGAATCCTATTATCTTTTTTATTTTGTGCAGATACTGACAGTGTTTGAAATGGTAGACTTAATATGTCTATCTGTTTATCACTTTCAGCATGTTGGAAAGGTTGTTCATCCAAAGAACAAATATCTTTAAATTTTCTGAGTGAATTGAACACTTGTTCAACTGAAAGTCTTAATGAAGCTGGATCGAAGATATTTTCTACGCTTAATATTACGACATTTATTTTCTGAACATGGACTTCTAACCAGACTTTTGCATGAATCGACAAAAAATGTTCTGTCGAAATAATGCATCTTAGTTTCGGACATTTTGCTACTATTTGCTCTATGTGTTTATGTGTTACTGCGGAAAGGACAATAACTGTTTCTACACTTTCAAGATCAGAGCAAGCATGCTGCAATATGTTACATCTATTCACTGCATGACAAACGGAAATTGTCGAAAGCATGTGTTTTGCTATCTGAAGCCATAAATTTGATTCATCATTGAAGACAATGCATGAGCATTCTGTATTCTTTACATGCTGAATAACGTTCCAAAGTAACACACCAACAGTTATCATTCCCGGATGATAGCAAGGTATATCGCCTATTGCAAATGTGCATTCATCCGGAACTGTTACGACAGAAGCAACTTCAACTGGGAAACAGAATCCTAATTTGGAATCTTTACGATCATCAAAGCTTCGATTGATCTTGAAACCATGGCCCTCAAGACATAAAACTTGAAAACCTTCTTCGCTGTCTTCTGGCCAAATCGTTTCATCTGTATCGAAAAATGCCGAAGTCGCTGGAAAGAAATCTGGGTCATGTAAGAAAACTTCTTGTATTTTCAGCTGACAATCTGTTGGCAAACTTCGATCTTTGTCACATCTGCCTAGTTCAAAGTATGGATTCTTAATAACGGCTTGATTTTTTGATTTCAGTACAACTGCGTCGTTTCCATCGAATTTAATATCTCTTTTAAGATGCTCATCTTCTTCGATGTAACATTCAGACATTTCACAATGAAACACCTGTCCGTCGCGTAAAAGAATCTCCTTCTCTACACTATCTCTAAAATACAGAATGCTTAGCAGCGTATCCATATTCTTCTCAGAAAGAACCATATCTATTAGTCTCAGGTCGATTTCTGGTAGCTCAAGCATTGCTGACCGCACCATTCCCCATAATTCCGACCCCAGAACGTTAGCTGTTTTCGAGTGTTTTTCGAGTTTGCTATTGCTCCATACTGATTCAGTAATAACAAACACCGTTAAAACCAAGTGGTGTTCTACTATCTGTTGAAGAAGGTACTGCAAAGTCAAGAATGAACTGTGTGCAAGCTCGGAAATTTCATACCCAAGATGATTTCTCTCTTCAATATGGTGACACGGAGCATATACAATTGTATTCAAAGACGGGTTTTCCAACCATTCTTTTAGCAAGACCTTGCTTTGTGAACATTCTTCATCCAAAACACGTACATATGCAGTATCCGTTCTTTTAGCCAGCGGAATCCTTTCCACAAATCGTTTGGAACATAAAAAGGCGACTTGATCGGCTTTACACCTTGTGTCACTGAAAGGGTCTTTTGCAATCTTCGTCTTCGTTAAACGCCAGTTCACAGTGTTAAATGTCACATTCATTGGTGAGTGGGATTCAGTGTTCATTTTCTGAAAATGAAAGTTGTGTATTTCCGCGATGACTTGTCCGTTCGGACATGAAAGAAGGCAGTTGTAGTGGTAGCCTTCCTCATCTTGTCTGGTAATGTGGGAGTACGCGTACATTGATTGTTGTATGGGTCTGTTAAGAAGAACTGAACCTAGCATCTTTGGCAAGTACGGAACTGAATAATCATCATGTTTAAAACGCATTGTGGCAACAGTCTGCATCATAGCGTCTAGGGCTGACGGATGAATGTTTGTGCGTTTGCTTTCTTTTAACACCGAGTCTGGAAGATGAATGCGTCCGAGGCATTCTGTTTCAGAAGACCAGGCCTCCTCAATTACCTTTAATGATTTTCCATATTTAAAATGGTACTTTTCCAAAGAAGCGTAACATTCATTCCTTTCACAATGTCTTGTGCATCGGTCCTTGATTTTAGCGATGTCGATCTCATTTTTTCCAATTGTTTTTCGCTTACCAATTCGCCCTGTGCAGAGTGTTTTTCCTTCGTTCTTTGCCGAAAATGAAAGTAAATGACTGTCTTCATTTACTGTTATTGAAATGGCCTGTGTTTTTTCACTGTTGGCTGTCATTGCTTTTATAAATTCTGCAAATATCTCTATTTCATAGGGATTAAATTTTGTTTTGAGGCTACCAATTTCGAAACCAGCTTCTACGTATGTAACTCCTGGAACCAAACAAGAATCGAAGAAGAAGTGATCAAAAATAAACGGCGTTGTATTCTTATTCACATTGATGTGGAAATCTTCGCTCTCGTTATCACTTGTAACAAGGTACATGTGTGCGTTGGATTCCAGGGGCACCGCCTTCAACAGCAACTTGTGTCCATGCGGTATAAACAAATTCTTTGACTTATGAAAAATGTAACGGGGAATGGGTACAGCCCGTCCAAATGGTGGAACAAGATTCGGCCAAGAAATATCGACCCCCAGCTGATACATTCTTCCCAACGAAGAGTATAAGGTATGATTCTCCCATTTTTCTCTGATAGAAGGAACACAGATATTCTTTTGATGGTCTGTGAAAAGGGCTTCCATGTGAGTTCTAAGAACAGGCTTCGGACCCACTTCAATAAATATATTGGTTGATTCTTCTGTTGTGCAATGTTTGACTGCTTGCATAAATTTAACTGGTTGTCGCACGTTGTCTTTCCAGTATTGACTATTAACGAAAACATTGTTTTCTACTTTCTTTCCAGAAACCGTGGAAATTTGCTGACAGGTCATAGCACCACCCTTAAGACCTTTTAATTCGTTTGCTATGTCATCCAGGCACGAATCCATGTGACGGCTGTGGTAAGCGCAACGCACTGCGAGAGACCGAATAAGTATTGTCTGGTTGTGTTTCTTTCCGATTTCAAAAAGGTCTGACATTATCATTTCGATAATATCAGCATCTCCCGATAGAGTAAAACTTCTTGGGCTATTTACAACTGCTATGATAACTTTGTTGCCATATTTGTCACATAGACCTTTCAAGACACTTTCTGTCACATTTCCTACAACACACATTTTCCCTCCTGTCTGTTTCGAAATATATTTTGACCGAACATATATAACCCTTGCTGCATCCTGAAGCGTTAAAGCGCCCGAGGCGTATGCCGCTGCAACTTCACCGACAGACTGACCCAGTACTCTACTCGGCGAAATGCCCCAACTTTTCCATAAATGGTACAGTCCAATCTGAACATAAAATATGCCCAGCGCGTCAAGGAAAGGATCATTATAGATCGTCTCTTTCCTGAATTTCTCTTCCATCCTGAAACCGGTAAACTTTTCTAAAATATTGTCAATGTTTTGAACGGACTCCCGGAATATTGGCTGCGTTTTCATTAATTCTTGACACATTCCATTCCACGCGGTTCCCATCCCACTAAACAAGAACATAATATTATGATTTTGAACTACCTCTGGGTTTTCAATTATTGCGATATGTTTTGAAATCTGTAAGCGTATATCATTATTGGTCTCTCCAAATAAAAGTACGCGGCATTTGTAATGGTTTCTGCGAAAGATAGAAGTGAAAGAAACATCATGTAATAAGTGTTCTGATCTTTCTAAATCTCTGCCTAATGCCTTCAATGAATCCACTAAGGATGTCTTGTCGTTGGCCGATACGCATATAAGCTTCATTTTTGGCTCGCAGGTTTCTTCTGCTAGACAATTGTCGCGATTTCTTTGAACAATGATGCAATGGGAATTTGATCCACCAAAGCCAAAAGAATTTACACAACCTACTCTTTCTCCATTTTTATTCACATTCCATGGTGAAACTTTCATCGAAATATCAAGGGCGTATTCTTCAAAATGAATACGTTTGTTCCAATTGGACTTATCAAGTTTGGCATGCAGACTGGGGACAAATTGTCCGTGATTCATCATGAGCAACACCTTTATAACACCTGCAACACCAGCTGCTGCTTCCAAATGACCTATATTTGTTTTCACTGATCCAATCAATATTTTTGAAGTGAAGTCTTCTGAAGACCTTTTCAAAACATGACTGTTTTCTTTTATGTTTTTGATATTCTCAGCATCTTCATGGTTTCGTAAGTCTTTAACGCCTTCCGATTTTTTGCTTGGAAAATAAGTTCTGAACCTTCCTAAAGCATTTACTTCGACCGGATCGCCAACAGGCGTTCCTGTACCTAAAAAGAATAAGAAAAGACATGTCTTCAAAGACAAATCAAGAGCAAACACCAAAAGTGGAATCTGAAGACAAGTTGTCTTTCGTCACAAGTAAATATGTGCATTAAATCAGTCAGTGGGACAAATGAAAAGTGGTCTTTTTATTCAAATGAAGTCTGTGTTTACAAGTGGTGACTGATGATTACTTTTACTCGGAGATTGTTGCCTGATGTTGTTTCCGTTTATTGAAATGAACATTGTTATCACTGCATTTTAAGATTGTCGTATTGTTATGCAAATCAGACCGAGGTTATCAAACTTAATAAAAAGGGATTTATACATAATAACAATACCATGACATTCTATGTACTGTATGTCGTTGGGGTCCATAGAATACTTTCTGTACAGCCTTTCGAGTAACTTTTCTTGTTGTTCTCCGGCAGGAGCTGTTATCGGCTGTGCTACATGACCGTCTTGGTTAACTCCAGTTCTAATTATTCCCCAAATTCTATTTTTATCATTAACTGCCTAAAAAACATGAAAACAAAATTTTCATGTTGTGTAACCTACAATTTAAAATTGAGAAATCAAAGTATTTACACATACAATACCAGGTATCATTGTGCGTCTACAGACAGACAGAGCCATAGCTCAGCCATTAATCAGTGACTCAGATGTCGTTCTAAACCAGCGTACCCTGAGCCATTTCAGAAACGCATTCAGAGATTCAAATTATGTATTTCAAACCGCAGATAATATTTTAAAGGCAAGTCATAAATAGCGCGCTCATGAGTATTTTATGTAGCCAATGCATATTAGGTACTGTATCTTGTTTTGGCTCAACACTGATTCTTAAATTTATATTATCTAGAGTGTGCGCAGTAATATATAGAAGTCATATACATAAACATTAGTACTATAAAGCTATTCAGGTTTAATTTTAACTTTTTGGTTCATATCAGAACCTGTGCCAAAGATCATAAAACTAAATCTGGAGATCAGTCTCAAATCTCAAGCATCTGATTGGCTGAAATGGCGATCAGTCGCCATTTCAGCCAACCAGATGCTTGAGAATTAAGACTGATCTCCAGATTTTCTCCGAGAGGATGGTTTAACCCACCCACACTAACCTCAGTGTGGAAATATTTGCCGATGGCCGTTACTTGGCTGTGTGGGAAGGCTGTGTCTTCTGTATGTAGCCATTTCTGGGTTGGAGGTTATAAAACTGAGATTAGAAACCAGTCTCAAATCTCAAGCATCTGATTGGCTAAAATGGCGACCTTGGGCACTGGTATGCATATTTTACTTTTTACATACTATTTTTTCATAGTTTTTAAGCATTACCTTCTCATACGACTTCAATATAAGTATGCCACAGCCTTCCCCTCTAACGTAGCCATCTGCGGTGTCGCAGAATGCTTGACATTGTCCAGCAGCAGACATCATTCCGGCTTTACTTGCGGGAACAAAAATGTCAGGTGCAAGAATACTTCCCACGCCACCGCACACTGCCATTTCACAATCTCCTGGAAAACAAAAATGTCAGGTGCAAGAATGCTTCCCACGCCGCCGCACACTGCAATTTCACAATCTCCTGGAAAACAAAAATTTCAGGTGCAAGAATGCTTCCCAAGCCGCCGCACACTGCCATTTCACAATCTCCTGGAAAACAAAAATGTCAGGTGCACGAATGCTTCCCACGCCGCCACACACTGCCATTTCACAATCACCTGGAGAACAAAAATGTCAGGTGCAAGAATGCTTCCCACGCCGCCACACACTGCCATTTCACAATCTCCTGGAAAACAAAAATGTCAGGTGCAAGAATGCTTCCAACGCCGCCGCACACTGCCATTTCACAATCACCTGGAAAACAAAAATGTCAGGTGCAAGAATGCTTCCCACGCCGCCGCACACTGCCATTTCACAATCACCTGGAAAAGAAAAATGTCAGGTGCAAGAATGCTTCCCACGCCGCCGCACTCTGTCATTTCACAATCACCTGGAAAACAAAAATGTCAGGTGCAAGAATGCTTCCCACGCCGCCGCACACTGCCATTTCACAATCACCTGGAAGACAAAAATGTCAGGTGCAAGAATGCTTCCCACGCCGCCGCACACTGCCATTTCACAATCACCTGGAAAATAAAAATGTCAGGTGCAAAAATGCTTCCCACGCCGCCGCACACTGTCATTTTACAATCACCTGGAAAACAAAAATGTCAGATGCAAGAATGCTTTCCACGCCACCGCACACTGCAATTTTACAATCTCCTGGAAAACAAAAATGTCAGGTGCAAGAATACTTCCCACGCCACCGCACACTGCCATTTCACAATCTCCTGGAAAACATAAAGAGCGTTTACATCGTGTTTACTATTTTTAAAATATCACACAATTTTGGATTTGCCAAAAAAAAGTTGGTGTGGCGAAAATAAGATTGTTGTACTAACGACCGTATTTAAATGATTATACGAATATAAGATTGTTGTACTAACGACCGTATTTAAATGATTATATTCTAACTTCTGACCAATTTGGTCATTTATAATATACATGCAAAGCGTCAAATGATTAGAAAAATACCACTATTGATTGCTTGACATCCAAGATGTATGGCAGTCATCGAAGACGAGCAGGCGGTGTTCACAACCATACATGGTCCACGTAAATCATAAACATAGGACACTCGAGCAGAAATTATTGACCCGTTTGTTCCAGTGATTGTATAACTATTATCATGTTCGTGGTCAAAGTCGAAAAGCCCTTTGTAATCTTCACTCATACAACCTGAAATAAGTGTATGATGCTAAAATCAAAAAACGATACTGAATTAGCCCAAAAGGGAATGAACTTTATCATAACAGAAATTTCTCATGGTGTGAAATAATCGTTGGCTGTTACTCATCTTAATTTCCCTTATACTTATTGTTCATGATTTAAAGAGATTTAAAGAGATAATTTAAAGAGATTTATTCATTAAAATTTGCTTTTTTTTTCTTAAAGATACTTTCAATTACGTGTAAATGTATATGTTATGTTTACAACACAAACTAGAGAAATGTATGAAAAAATTCTTCATTACAATTATCCGAATTTATAAAACATTACGCTTCTGCGGAATTCTGACACATAACGAGAATTTGAATGGCAACGTTGGGTTTTTCATAGTTCTATTTTTTATAATAAGCTCAATATTAAAGTCTGCTATCTTTTTTCAGATTTCACTTGTCTGGATAACTTATGTGGATTGTACTACTAGAGCATAAAGATAATATGTTATAATATTTACACCTCGACTTCATCCTCTACGATGAAGTCATATTCACCTAACGAATCATAATTTCTGATGGTACGCAGTGTGTCGTATTACTTTTAGATGCGTGGCTATAGTAAATCAGCTCACAATTTATTGTGCTGTGCACTATGTTTTGACGTGTGACTTCGACGAGCACCCAATGTTTTGCACGAGTTGCTGCTAAAAAGCCTGCATTAATTCACTTACACGTCAACGTGGCTGTTCAAAACAGCCATTTGAGAAAGCTGTAATATCGTGAATTCTTCGAATAATTTCTGTATTAATGAGTTTAAATATCAGGATCGAATCGATAATTGATGGTTTTCATTTGGGCTAAACACTTTAAACAAGCCAACTGTTTTCCATTCCCACCAAGGCACTAGGCATACACAGAAATAAAAAGGATAAGAAACAGCAAGCCCTACAGCTCTCAACCTGAAATGTCAGAGCAATTTGTCCTGGTTTCTCTGATGACATCCCGCAAGACGATGACGCCAAGAAAACTGCCTTCATCGGCCGCGTGCTTGCCATGCGGAACATTGACATCGCCGCATTACAGGAAACGCTTCCAGTAGTAATCTCAAGGAAAAGAACTTCACGCTCTTCTGGCAATGAATGAAATCGTTTGAGCGCCGAATCTATGGAGTTGGCTTTGCAGTCCGCAACTCCATTCTGTTATCAGTGGAAAGAGGTCGACCGTAGGTGCGTCAACGACTACCGGCTGAAGATTAGCAGTGACATCCAGATATCTTCAGATTGTGGGAACACCCGTGCAATGTAGGTGGGTATGAAACCATTTGGGCCAAGTGTCACTAACGACGCGCCCCTCGAGTCCACCTCTGGCGACATCAAATAAATGAAGAGATAGGTTGAGCACGGGGTGCTGTACTCTAGCGAGAACGTCGTCTCCAATACAGCAGTGGAGAAAACCACCATTCTGCCCACCATAGAAAAACGAGGCTTGGACCCTATACACTTACCAAGAGCGAACTGAACGCTGTTTCGAAACCCAGATATTTTTATTGCTACGGAACTAAATATTGCGTCATAAAAAGAACCTTCTCTCCTACCCCCTTAATTGATATTTTTTATAGGCCCGTTGATTCTTCCAACGTGATATGTACTTAAGGTATATCTTACCGATAAAAACTCCAGTTTCCGATCCCTTTAACTGTTCATTTGTTAATCCGCCGTCTTCAAATGCCATATGTGTACATTCCAGTACATAACGTTGCTGTGGATCGACCTGTGCTGCCTCGTAATCACTTAACCCGAAAAATTTGTTGTCCCATTCGTCATGTCTGAAAGATTTAACTTTACTTAGCTGTCATTATATTATAACATCTTCAACAGCAATCGAATACGACAAACAAGAAAATGATTCAGACTCATTTTGATTGGGCAATTATGAAAATGCATTTTTGGTCCACAATATATAAATTATTAAACAGTACTCAGTTTGATCTGTTTTAAACAATGAAATACTCACTTAAGCTTTCATGTTTAAAGACTAACAAATCCTCAATGTTCTTTTTTCGGCGTTAGCTGTCTAAGCTCACTTTTGACCTAGTTTTTCGGCCAATGAAATGTTGTAAATAATACTCGTATTCTATTATTATGCAGAGGGAAAATGAAATAAACTATTTCGATTGCAAGCTATTTACACCAGAGAGGCATCTAGCAGGGTGGAGAGGTATCTAGTGGGATTTTTATTATTATGCAGCGGAAAAATCAAATAGATCATTTCGATTGGTTGTTAGTGGGTGTTATACTGGAGAAAAACATATTTACGATTTAAATAACCAGTAAAGTCAATATTGATGGCTTAAATACAATTTTATATGGAATAACTTGGATGTCAGGTAAAAACTTGCGTACAGTACACGGTGTAAAACGAAAAGGAAGTGTAGATATTTCTAGTTCTTACTGGTTCCTTTCTAGTTGCTTTGATACTGATTGTTAATTTCAAGTCCATAATACAAGTTCATTGTAGTGTAGTGGCTAACACTCTCGCCTCGCAAGCGTGAGGCCCCGGGTTCAATACTCAGTACTGACACTTTTTTAAAGTTAATTTACGTAAAAGTAGGTAGATTTCGCTCTTGTAACAGGATCTTATTTATATTAAATTTCAATGACATTTATCTATCTTGAGTTCTAACTCTACAAGAGGTATTTTATTGAAACTGAATAAATGTAGATCAAGACTTAAAATACATTGCTTCTTTAATCGACTTGTTATCACTGTATGAAATTGTTGCAACAGCTTCAACATTTTTGTTTGAAAGACACTTTAAATGAATTTATAAGTTGTCATGATTCGGTCGCTTAATCTCTTGGTCATACTAAGAAGGCAGGGAGGGTTCGTCAACAACTATAACAAGTAAAATAAACTAACTAAACTGTGTCTGCTTCGCCTCTCTGTATTTCTTTCTTTCTTATATACATGTATATATAAATCTTTTCCATCAACGCCGTTTATCTTTTTTAAAGATATTTCTTGTTACCACATTTCATGAAAACATTTCTGTAACTGCCGTGAAATATGCAAATTAGATATTGTCACATTTCAAGGACATAGCCTCCCCACACAGCCAAGAAGAGGAAGGCAGAGTATAGTTTTTAAATGACCAATTTTAAAACAGACACCATAATTAGCAATTATAGTTCAGGTAGGATCAAAGAAACGAGCTCGTCTCTGTCGGTTAACTCATCTAAACTGTAGCAAGAGAATTTAATTTTCTTGCCTTCAATAAAAATATGCAATAGATAAAAAGGGAACTGTTTATGCTGATGATATTTGATTTTTTGCAATAGTGCTAATGCATCACTGCGAATAATATGCATTTGTAGAGTATGGCGACTTAATTTTTAACCATATAATACTGATTTGGTATGTATCTCAAGTAAACTTATCCTGTTATATAAATTACCGTCCTATTTTTAGCTGATGTTCGATTTGCTAAAAATTAAATATAAAATAAATGTAATTGATAAATACTTGTTTAGAAAAGCTGCTTTCCTTGCGTAATATTTGCCTTTTTCATCTTTGTTTTCGCTGAAGAAGGCCTCATTGTTCCATCTGTCGTCTGGAATGTCTGTCACGTGATTCTCTCCATTGACCAACACTCTCCAGAACTCTTCTATATTGTCGGCACCAGGAAATCGGCATCCTATGCCGATCACGGCTATATCGCTACTCATCGCTGGAAATATTGTGATCTTAATTCAATCGAAACTTAAATCTTTGTAAAGGAAATGTCTTACTGGAAAATTTTAATGACAGTGGAATGCTTGTGAATATTGAAAGTTGATGCAAGAAAATCAAAGACAACAAAGACACTTTATCTCTTGAAGTTAAACTACATTTCAACCGATTGGATATTAACAATTAACATGTGTATACAATGCGCATGGTCAGATTAAAGTTATCCAGAGAGGGGTTTAATTCGAAGACATTTCAACCGATTGGATATTAACAATTAACATACATGTGTATACAATGCGCATGGTCAGATAGAAGTTATCCAGAGAGGGGTTTAATTTGAGGACATTTCAACCGATTGGATATTAACAATTTACATACATGTGTATACAACGCGCATGGTCAGATTGAAGTTATCCAGAGAGGGGTTTAATTTGAGGACATTTCAACCGATTGGATATTAACAATTAACATACATGTGTATACAATGCGCATGGTCAGATTGAAGTTATCCAGAGAGGGGTTTAATTTGAGGCAATTTGACGGTACACTGTAGTTACCTGATAATTTTCAACTTTCTGTGAATTTTCTGTGCCAACTGTTTTAATTAAAAAAATATTTGGTTAAATTAAAAAATATTTTCAACGAGTTAAAGCTAAAATTGGAGGCGAGGTCATAAAAAAACATATCTTTAAATATTTTATTTATTATTGAAAAATTAAACCATATGATATTTGTATAAAATCCGATTCAGCTAATAAAAAAGTGCATACAGGTTTTGGAATCAGGACTTTAAAATTAGTGATTACTATGTTACAGTTCTCACCAACAACGTTACTTACATTATAAATACTGGCTATTAACATTGTAAGTGGAGTAATATTAAAGTTTTATATAACATGAAATTGTTTTTGTTCCAAATATTAACGTTCAGGTCAATTAAACATTTCAATTAAAATAATAAACGCCCAAGCTTATAAAACTGAGCATGGAAACCAGTCTCAAATCTCATTTTTATAATCTTCAGCGCAAGTGTCCGCCCGTCAGCGGTTAGGAAACATCTCTAAATTTTTGTGTACGCATTTATTTATTATTAAACCGTTTAGTGTCTTGAATGTATTGTTGAACTGCGTTAAATATTTAAAAAAAACCTGATCATACAACAGTTATTTACATTGCTTTGCTTTAAACAAACTTAATAAACTTGCTTTACAACACCAAGAATAAAAGGTCGCTATGGAGTTTGAATATTAACCATGCCCTTTTATCATAAAATTTAAAGATGAATATAATCCGTAACTAAACAGATCTAAATACAAGAAAATGATTCTTTTTCTTCAAATTTCAGCAACGTTCTTATATCAGATTTTTATAATCCAGTAGTGCATTTGGATTGTTGAATTACTGATCATTGAAGTGATCTGTTCTGTAATTTGATTAGGCCTAAAATATGTTCGTAATCTGTAACCCAACCGACCCTCTGTTTTATCATCTACCTATTTTTTTTCCACACAAACATAAATCGAAATGGTAAAATATCGATTTGTTCGACGACATGTATAAAAACCCCATGTCTGAAATACACAAAAGGCTGTTAAATGCTTTGATAATTGACAGCGGTAAAATAGGATTGATGACGGATCCTATACTTCTCTACTGAATTTTTTTTCTGGTAAATAATGAAAGCTGGGAGCGAACCCGCGACAGCGCCTAGCCCTGCAATTCCTGCGAAGCAAACTACTAAGCTAACCAGGTCAACCCCCCAAAAGGGTTGATCGGATAGCCCTGATATACGTATCCATCACTGCATGACACCGGTAACGGGTTATTTTTAAGTGAAAACAGTACTAACTAAATGTATGGGGAGACTTTTTACGGCCGCCACACTGCACAAATAGCGCTACTGTGATAAATCAAAGTAATAAAAAAACTAACTCATTTTCGAGGGATGTTCCCGGAAACAGATACATTTGTAAAAAAAAACTGTTTTCCTTTTCTTTTTCTTTCGGACACCAGTTTCTTCAGGAAACAATAAATTCAACTAGATTCTGTTCCACCATCGATTATTTTTTTTCTAATCATAAACATGACTTAATGATAATACTTTTACAAGAATTCAAAAAAGCTGCATCTGATATAATAAATATTTATGATTTTTATTTATTGAATTTCAGAACTCCCATCCGTTTATCTTTCAGATTTCTGTCCTTAATAATAAAAATCTTACCGAGTCCATTATCTATTCCTTCATTTTTACTTTTTACAAAGTTGTATCTTCTGACTTAAAAAAAAACGGACGAGCTTTTTATATTAAGCAACAAGACACGCTCCATGAATGTCGGTGTCGATATGGTCAATAAAACAATTTTTTCGTTCATGTGAACAACCGAGTGTGAACTTTCTTGCTCTACGTTAACCGATTTCGATTTAAGTCCGTTAAGGTGGTACAAAACAACATTCAGGACATTTATAATGATTATAATCAGCCAAAAAGTATCACTTTCCTACCTGTAATATTTTTAAAATATAATAACGAAAGTTCAACTTCTTTCTTTCTCATTTATACGACATTTATTCGTATATTCATTGCAAAGAAAATAAGTTAAACATATCTTTCCCTTTGTTATAATTAGAGTTTCAGGAAGAAGTCAGTGATTGTAAAAAGTATTCCCATAAAAACAATTAAATTAATTTCTCCCTGAATTGTGGTCAATTTAATTATAAAACATTTATAGAAATCAGTAAGTTGTCAGAAAAAACGTTAGAAATTCTAATCGTCTGCAATTATATCCTTATCAATTAAAAATGTAGCGTTTTGAAATCCTTTATAAATTTGTATTCCATGGGCTTTTGCTAAGGTCTTGGAGTGAAAGATTGTGTATAAAAGCAGGCTTACGAAACTTACAAACAACTGAGATTAACTAACTACCTTGGAAACAGCAAATTTCATGATTGATCCGCTATTTCTAAACAAAATTGCGTTTAATACTTTCTTTGATGTTGACCTAGTGTCCCATTTGGCAATATTGGGCCTTGGGCAAGTTTAAAACGCATTTCCTGCTGACACTCTTTCAGTTGGTCCAGGAATTATGTCTAATCACACGCTATGAGACTATTAAAAAGATTGTTCTGATATTTTGGGTACTTTGTCAGCAGTTTCTTAGCCTTGTGTACCCTTTCATCTATTCTGCTTGTCAAGTAAAATGGGCTATCACTTTTTTCCTAACCGTGAGAATGTTTAAAGCCTTTCCTTTATAGATACACTTTTATTGCTAGGGAGAACCGTTTAGATCCAGATCTGCCGGGATATCCATGCCGTTTGATCAGTATCTAAACTGTTCGCTTTTTGATTCATTAGGTTATTTCTGACCAAAATGCTACCAGTGCAGATCCTGATCAGACGGCACGGATCTGCCGGCTGATCTTGATCTACACTGCTCGCACATGCGTAAAAATGCATATATATCAAGGAAATGGTTTAGCATGAAGTGAATGAATGCTAAACCTATGTTTATCAATGACAAGCAACGACAACGACAAAAAGGTCATTAACTAAGCTGCACTTTATTTGGAAACTCGGTGACTTGTTATTTGTAAACACCCAGATGTCAATGAACTGCACTAAATTTTAAAAAAAATGTTGACTGTCATTTGCAAACACGAAAAGTTCAACTGCCCAGCTGCCCTTTAATTTATATTCATAAAAACTATTATCTACAAACACTAAAATGTGAATAAACTGAACTGGGCCCAAGATCATAAAACTGAGATTGAAGACCAGACTCAAATCTCAAGCATTTGATTGGCTGAAATGGCGACCAGTCGCCATTTCAGCCAATCAGATGCTTGAGATTTGAGTCTGGTCTCCAGCTTAAGTTTTATGATCTTGGGTCCTGCACTTCTGCACTTAATGTTTACTGACACGGATCGTTCGAGAAAGATGAACTGTTAGTCTTACTTTAAGTTAATCATAGTTAAAATTTGTAAGTAGTCAACAATTTATTTGACAGGCATTAACCCGTGAAGAGTTTTCACAAAATATACTCCACGTCAATAGAAAGGTACCAGATAAGATACCACTTACCAGTGTAAGATAGAAATTTAATTTATGCTTTTCAGTGAATTATAGAATTTTCCCGGTGAAATAAAAGTGGTTTTTCACTGTTTTCAAACAGTGGAATATCATTTTTATTTTCACTGCTGTTTATACCGAATGAGAACGTTGAGGAAACGGGCTCAAATTTGGATATTTGACGTCATGACGTCACGTCATAAACAAGCGGTTTTAGCGCCATTTCTTGCCAGTTTTCTGTCAAATTTACACAAATTGTGCACTAAAAGCATAAAATAAAAAAACATTTGTTTTTGCCAGTGAAAGATAGAAATAGTTTTCACTCGTGAACTCCGGAATTATGTACAAAGCCACTAGTGAAACTACATAATTCCGGAGTTCACGAGTAAAATATATTTCTATCGTTCACTGGTAAAAACAAATTTTCTTTTTATTTTATGCTTTTAGTGCACAATTAATGTGGGTTTGACAGAAAAATTCCATGAAATGGCGCCAAAGCGTTTGGTTTTGACGTGACGTCATGAAGTCATATACCAAATGTATAAAACACAGTTCACTGTCCAAGACATTCTTGATCTACGTTTTATACATTGGTCATATACCAAAACTTGATCTCGTTTTATAAACGTTCTCGTTTGGGTACAAACGTGAAAAATCAGTGATAATACTAATGATAGTTCACTGGTTGAAAACATTGAAATACCACTTTTATTTTAAGGGGAAAATTCTATTATTCACTGGAAAGCATAAAATAAATATTCTCTGTTTCGTATTCACTCTTATTAAGCTCGATTTGTTTCTTTTATCCCTGTCATCGTGTTCTTGCTGATGTTACTCCAGATGCTCTGGTCTCGGAAAGATCATTGAGTACCCGCCCTTTGGCTTTGCAATGCTATTAGCTTCTTATGTTTTTATGTTTGTATGCTTTTGCATACAACATTGTTGAGCTGATGGGTGGGTTGGAGTTATTTCACCAAGACAATTTGTACTTGTCTTGTGATACGAGAACCTGTAGGGGCAAGTGTGAGGTTGGTGCACCCTAGAACCTGGTTTAAACCCCCAGTGGCAATTTGATTTGCCACTGACCGTTCCAAGGCGGTAACCCCTCGGGTTCTCATTTTTGTTTTTTGTTAGTGGCGTCCTTTTTGAAACTGATTATTTTATTAACCATGCTCTCTCCCCCTCTCTTCTTCTTGACTGTGTGGGGAGGCTGTTTTTTTCTGAATGTGGCAATTCCTCATATGCATATTTCACCTTTTTACATTGACCGTGTATAAATACTGCATTGCATTTACTTTTTTACAGGTCTTCTACAGTTTTAACTATAAATATTGATATTTTATCTTCGCCGTGACACGTGACCAAGCACCTCTCCCTGTTCGTAACTAACCGAATGCGTAAATAATTATCGTCAAATAAAAAAAATCATCGAAAAGTAGGCCTACATCGTAACCGCTTCATCGAATTATTTTATTTGACATTTTTAATACTTAATATCCGGGAATTCGTACGAACTAACTATTATTGAAAAAAAAATTATCAAGGATGGGGAAAAAACAACAAAAACATGCATTAAGATGTAATTGCAAGCAAAATGCCGTGACTAAATGTGTTAAAACCACAAAATCGGGCAAATGAATTTGGAATTGCCACAATCCGAAAAAAGCCTTCCCACGCAGTCAAAACGTAGAGGGAAAACACGATCATGGGATTTTAAAAGAATAAATTTCAGATTAGACACATCCAACAATTTACGAAAAAGAGAACCATTGGGTTAACCGCCTCGTAGCAATCAGTGGCTAAATAGTTAAAACCATGTTCTATGGTGAAAAGATCTCAAATTTGCCTCAATAGGTTCTCATATGAACAAACAAGTACAAGTTGTCTTGGTGAAATAACTCCAACCCGTCCATCAACTTGACGATGTTACATGAAAAGCACACAAAAGCACACAAACAAATAATACATAAAAATTAATAGCATTGAAAGCAAAAGGGTGGGTACTCAATGACCTTACCGAGTCAAGAGCCACTAAAATCGAATAAGCAACAACACGATGCCAGGTTTAACAGAAACAGATCGATCTTCGAGGTTTCTTTACAAGATTTTTCTATTAGCCTTCATAAACTCTCTGTCACCGTCGTGCAACCAAAGAGGTAAGCAAAAAGATCAATTGTCGATGGGTTTTATCACTAGAAATGCAAAACGCTGTTGAATTCATTTCGTCGCCCTAATTCCAGAGGGACGTAAGTCATTTTTTAGCAATATTGAGTGTTTGGTACCGTTGAATTCGTTTTTTAAGCTCTACAAGACTGTATGAGTTATATCCGTGTGGATCTATTCTGTATAGACAAAAATTCAATTCCACGAAGACGTAAGTCATGATTTATCTTTACTGCTGATTTCCAAAGTGCCGTAACAAAAGGGCCAATCAAAATCAACCTTTCTGGGAAAACATGGCTGCCGATGAATGAAAATCTTCAAAACTTCAATACTTTATATCTTATTTTTGCATATATGCACAAACAATGCAAGTATTTGTACTTTATTTAGTGTTTTTATAGCATATACATTTAAGATTATTTGAAAATTGGAAGCCAAGATACTTTAATCAGCGTGATTTGTCATGTTTCTTAGAAGTACATCTTTCGAATATTGTACATTTCGGATAAACAGAGGTTCCATATTGTTGTAAAATCTCCTGTTAAAAGTTATACTTATGCATTTATACATGTAAGTTAAATCAGATATATTATTTAAACAATACCCCAAAGCATGCTGTCTATGTGTTTGTTCTTTTGCATGTTTTGCAAAGAAACACACTGCAAAGTACGAGTACCTGTTTCACATTCATTTGGACCATTATACATGACAAATACTGTATATTGATTGTTATCTTACAAACTCTCATTGGAGTAACCCATTATATATTATCCAAATGCAGACGCATCACTTTCGTGAATAAAAGAAATCAATCCTAGGTCTCAATTTTAATGGAATACCTTTTTCTAAAGTAACGGTGATTGAAATATAAAAAAATAAAGACACTGCTTGTCGAGTTTAAATTGTCTTTAAAGGATGCCATTTTCAAATAAAGACTGTTAAGACTGTTACTGTTAGCTTCTTTGGCTTTAAATGCAATATTAATATCCGTTTATTTTTAAGGGAATTTATTCACTATTCGTTTCTGTTCATAAGACTTCACTAGTGAGTCAAGAAAACGATTAACATTATAAATATCGGGTTCCTAAAAAAATTCTTAGTACAGTCTTTTTCTTTTGTTTTGTTTAGTAGCTTTTCATAGACAAAGGACACTTAAGAGATTGTGTTAAGATTGTTACTTTTATTATTTGGTATTAAATGCGATTATATTTCCGTTTATTTTTCAAAGAAAATATTTTTTTTCTATTAGTTTCTAGTCAAATTAAGACAAAACTAGTATTTTAAACTGACGTAAGTCAGTATGGCATTATGGAACTAATCTTTTATGTGAATAAATGTTAAAAAGAGGTATAATATTTTTTGTTTTAATTGTATAAAATAAATTTTATTTAATTTACAATTATATAAAATAAGATAAAGGTTATTCATGGCAAAACTGAGCATCATAGAAAAAATCAAGAAAATCCGTCAAAAGACAAAAAAGTTATTGATGTCTAAAACTTCAAATGCCTTTTTCTCAAAACTAAGAAAATGCTCATACGTCGGTTTGGAAATTACGTCGACGATTTAGAAAACTTTTTTTTTGAATTTACAGATTATATTTACGAATAAATACGGAAAAAAATAATACTGTCCTTTATTTTTGTTATTATAATAATAAATAATTTAAATCTTTATAAAAACGAGTGAAATACCTTGTTGCAGAAGAGATTTTAAACTGCACCTGTATTTTTGAAATACATTTGGTTATCGGCGATAAAACTTGAAATAGGTTTTCCTGAATTTGTGATACCGATAACCTTGTTTTAATAGTTTTCTGTTATGTAAAGAATACGAACATTGATATCTTTAACATCTTTACAAGCTCTAGAAAAGCGAACAATCTGTCAGATATAAACTCCGTAAAATATTGCACGAAGAGCATCGCCGTCTAAAAGCGGAAAATCCTTTACTAAATCAAAAGTTTAATCATCTATTTTATCATATAAATGTAATTTAGTATTGAATTTCCAATTAAAAGATTTAGATAAAAAAAACTTTGCCTGCTTTTCTTAACTCATTGATGGAAAAATGGTTATTATCTTTATTTAACAAATCATCAAGGTAGCTCGAGAAATTGTTTATTACTTTAATAATTTAATCTTGATGTTCGTTAGAAAGAAATTACATAGTCTCTTTCAAAACAGTATACTAGTGTTTAAGTAATGTGCATGTGCCTGCTTGCACGAAAACTTTAACCACAAATTCTAAGTTGAAAAAATTATTTGATACAAATGTAAGTCTGAGTTATGGTTTTTTGGCATACAAACTGATATGATGTGAAAGTGTAACAAGTTTGAAAGCAACAGCAATTGTGCTTTGTAAGGTATAAGTAGGTTGCATCTAAAGTATAACCAAAGCATTACATCATCGGCGACCGACAAAACGATTAAGTAGATTAGACACTATTCTTCCACTTGTCTACGAAAGTATTGCCTGTAAAATTGATCAATAGTAATTCATAAAAATAATTAGTGTTCACCTGTCATATTGCGACGTTAATAGAAATACAATTAAAACGAATCCGTAGCTTAACGTATGAAATGAATTCTGGGTGACTTCAAACTCTCTTATTCTGAAAAAAAAACTTTCCTCCAAAATCGTTCATGTCGCAGGTGTATTTATATCATACGGTTAAACGGAAAAAGAAACACTTCTATCTGAAAAATTGAACAAAAGATGTTTAATATACAAAATTGTAGGTAACGTTAGTAACATTTTAAAAGATTCTTCCTGAAATGCATTTTTGTTGCATACGCGTAATTTGTTGACAGCATTATATAAACATTCAAAGTAGTACATTGAAGTACAAAAATAAGCAATACAAAACATCTTTACAGTGTTCATTTTACGTTATTGATATTCTTGACATTTCTATATTCCTTCTGAATTACTATCATATAATACAATGTATATACGGAAACTACGTGATTTCTCCAAAGATACAGATATAAACTAGTAATTATGATTATACATTTATGATTTCAGATATTTATTAATTATGATTCGGTTTTTTCTCTTTATTTCAGTAAAAACACAAAAACTTATCTTTGGTAATATTTTTGACATTTCATAAAATTTTAGTTGTTACAATACATAAGAGAATATTAAAATTATTTATCATTTTCATAACTAAATTTTAATACATCTTACGCGAAAAACAAAATAAACAATGACGTCTGCCCAACGTTATGACGTCATTCCAAGAATAAACGTGCACTGCTTGGAGACACCTTTTCCTGTGACGTACCGGAAATATGCAATACGAAGCCTCGTGTTTATTTTTTATGTTATTGTCAATGACACTTCTGACATTTCTTGGTGCCTTCTAAATTAATATTACTTAACAAAACCCGTACAGTTCCGTGACTTGTCTTATGGCGAAGCTAACAGAAAAGTAATTAAAGCGGATGTGTAGCTTAATATAATATTTCTATGAATTCTCGACGACAAAAAATGTTTATCAACAACTGTTACAGACATCTTATTTAGAAGAAGCTTGTGCAAGGTTTTTCAATGGGTCAGGTGTATATAAATCTTAATGCAGTACGAAACATGCTCCTGTCTGGCAAATTGTAAAAATAAAATTGTAAGTTACATTAATAATATTTTATCAGATGCGTTCTGAAATTCGATGGCCAACGATTCTAGTTGTACCTATATTCCGGTGTTGTTGAAAGAAATAAACGGGGACGAGTTTTAACCTTACAAAATGTCGAGAGATTTGTTGATTTCTACGCATAGTCATTTAAAAATGTAAAATGTTAACTTTATGACAATGTATATTATAAAATCTTACGTATATATACTCTGTTTGAATCGTATGAATAAAATATTTAAGGTAGTGTTGTGTTTGTTATATATTTACAAATATTGACAATAACTAATAGAATATGAGCTTCAATACGCTTAAATAGTTTCGATTATAAGCTTTGACATTAACAACATTTTAGAAACAAAACTTACCATTCATCCAAATAAATCAGTTGATTAACCTGCTTTAAAATTAATAATTCCCACTGTATTTACAACGTATCATCGGTCTACAGAGTAAGTCAAAACAATTTTAAGACTGAAAAAGGAAGAAAGAAAACTAAGATGGATGATTTATATATAGACTATGTAGGGATAATGATGACTTAATGTTCCATTACTACTACCACTCTTTCGTACCATTCCTTGTCCTCCTCCTAAAATAAACTGAAGTTTGGTGTTCTGCGGAACTCGTGTATCGCCTAAAATTGCATTTGAAAGGGGCATAACTAAACAAATGAAACATTGGTTATCATTCTTTTTGTCACCGTTGAATTCGTTCACGCAGATAATATTCTGAATATAAAGTGTGCAGGACATGTACTTTCGCCAACACGAAGTTTCGTGCTTAAGTTGCATTTAAAAGGGGCATAACTCAAATGAAACAGGAGTTAAAATTAATGCTGTAACCGATGGCTTTGTTTATTTGGAATATAATAGTTAAGTGTGTGTAGGACAAGTACATTCGAAGTCAAAGGCAACATTAAAAGGGACATAACTTAAGAAAATGAACCAGGAGTTATCATTCGTTTGATCACCGATGGCGTCGTTCATGCGGATGATATACTTCATGTGATAGGTGAATAGGACAATTACTTTTAAAGTTAAAGGCAATTTAATATTTCGTGTTAAAGTTTTATTTGAAAGAGGCATAAACTGAAACAGGAGTTATCATTCGTGTTATCACCGATGGCGTCGTTAATGTGGATGACCTATTCCGGGTTTAAAATAAATAAGACACGTTACTTTCGAAGTTTTATGCAAAATTAAGTTTCGTGTTAAAGTTGCATTTAAAAGGGGAATAACTAAAATAGTGAAACAGGAGTTATCATTCTTGTTATCGCCGATGGTTTCGTTCATTCTGGATATATATTCCAAATGTGAATAGGACAAGTACTTTTAAAGTTATAGGAAACTTTAGGTTTCGTGTTAAAGTTGCGTTTGAAAGGGGTATAAATCAAAACAATTATAGTGAACAGGTGTTATCATTCTTGTTGTTCAGCTTTACTATTTATATTACTTATTTAATTAGGAACTACATTAATTTGTTAAATATGAGCTGAGATTTCTAATTCGCGCAATGACCCGAGCGCGAAATACGCGAAAATTAAGCCATCGCTACATAAAATGATACCACAATAGTTTTATGGATCGATATCGGCCATACCGTGTCGCGTTTTCATTATACATGTTTTGTTTAGGTTATTGATTTCATTTAAAGTCATCGCGTGCCGACGTTTTCATTATACAGGTTTTGTTTAGGTTATTGATTTCATTTAAAGTAATCGCGTGCCGAGTTTTATTCTATCAAAATCGGGATTGTTTAGGTGAATAATGTTATTATAACGTCATAATGTGCCGCGTTTTAGATGATGATGCGTGTAACGCGGTGACAAATCTCAAGCGTCTGATTGGTGAGATTTGTAAGATAAAAAAGTAAGCGGCGGGAAAGATTTGATGTAGATAACATTAAAAATGTTGAAGCTGTACGGGTAAACTAACTTAATTAAAGCTTATCTTGCGAACTGAACAAATTATTGGAAAACGAGCGCGACAATCTATTCACCCGGTGACCACTATCCGCGACTAACCCCCGGGCTAACTAACTGCATTGACTCACAAAGCTAGGCTAATGCCATTGATTGAAGTATCGGGAACCTGACGGGGTTAGTCTATTAAGTATTAGTTAGAGTCCAAATAGAGAAATCTACATGAAATAGACACGGCAAAGGAGGGAGGGAGCGGTAGCGACCGACTGGCGTGTCTATTTCATGTAGATTTCTCTATTTGGACTCTAACTGACTTAGTGTTTACGCTAGTTTTCCCCAAAGTTTGTTCTATAACAATAGTTTCTATAGACTGTTTCTACACGAAATAGAAAGGAGGTATTTAAAAAAATAAAGCATAGTGATTGGTTGAAAAACTAGGGTAAACACTAATTATGAATGGAACGTTGACCTTAAGTTTCGTAAAAGGGTCGAGATCAATTATCGGTTCATTATAAAGGACGCTGATTTATTGGGGCTAAAGTACCGTAAGGGGGGTCTAGAGATGCCGTAAAGTTCCATTTTAATTAACGATCGATCACGCTGCGATGAATCATCTCGCGCCGATGAGTCATTCGATCCGGTGAGTCATTAGATCCCGCGGCGATGAGTCATTCGATCCGGTGAGTCATACGCCGATGACGTCACGATGAGTCACTCAATGCCGCATGCCTCATCCGTCATCCGTCACATGACGTCTAACTGTCCGATAAATACTACTCTCTGTGATTTTGAAGTAATAAAAACATCAGACTGAATCAAATGATAGTGTCTCTAGCTGGGAGCGAACCCGCACCGTTACAGAAATACAGCTGTTCATCTAATCCGCGACCTCGGGTAAAATGAAACACATATGGGGTGCGTCAAGGGAGATCTGTGTTTTCGGGAAAATGACTAAAAGCCAGACTTAACCGCCGAGCATGTCTATTTCAACGTAAATCATTGTTCTGTTTCTACGTTTCCGAACAATTGTTTATGCAAGACGATATTGCAAGCATTTTCGAACACCTAAAACCACAAACACCACAGAGAGCAAGACAACAACGACTAAGAAAGGCGAAGTCGAAGTCTGGTGTGGCACATTACTATGATTAGTATTAGCCAAAACTTCTGGAGGGGGTCTCGATGCACTTGCCGCCCTCAACAGCTGATAGGAAAAGACATCTTTTCCCTGATCAGGAAAGACATCTTTGACACAAATCAAATATCCCGGGAAACTTCCGTGACTAATTAACTCCGGATCGGCGACAATCTTTCCTGATTGCAGTTTATATGTCCATCGCCCTTCCCTTTGAATCTCGGTTCCGTTAAGTTCTACGCGAGGACAAAAGAATGTCTCGTCTAGTCTGAATTCAATTTCTTTCCAGTTACTTGCAGGATCGGATATATTTAGTTTGGATAGCTGTTTTCTGATCTCAATGCTTAGCATCATGCGCTCGCCCGGGATATTTAATTCGGTTTCGTCTTCTGAAAGCTTTCCTCGGACGCATGTTACAAATAGTTTCCAGATCAAATCTTCAATGTTGTGTACTGTCATGTAATATGCCTTCTGATTCGGCTTCACGCTAAGTATAATGTTAATATATCGGTTGTCATCTCCTCTCCATACAGATACGCTACTTTCACTAAATTTGTAGTTGGCTTCGGTTCGCATTTGGTTAACAAAATTTGACTGGAGTTCATCAAGAAGGCCGACGTCAGAAACGAGTTGTTTCTTGACCTTTACTGTGATAACCACGCTGTAGAACACGTTTCGTGTTTGTAACCATAAAGGTGAGCAGGCACCATTAACATTTATAAAGTTTCTCGGACAAAACACTCTTCTGCAGGAGTTCTGAAATGCAAAACAAACAGAAATGTTAAACAGCAGATATGGTAGTGTAAGCGAAGTTTACTTGCTAACATGGTCAATCGCAATGAATTCAGAAAACCACCGAACTGAATAGAACGTATTAAGGCGCGGCGAACAAAATCAACAATGATGAGATATGCGAATGTATACGCATTTCACCGGATGAATACATTGTCTGCATTGTCTAGTATAAATTATTTAAACAGTGTTTGTGTTTGGATATTAATAAAATTTAAGGGAAAATTTGATAAACACTCTGATCTCAGATTGTTTTCACAGTTGGCGAGGCACCAGAGTTTGTTTTTTTTCTAGACGGACGAGGTAATCTGTATAAATTTATTTCCATATTATTCAGTTTTTAAAAGTCTATAACTGAAATGTCAATTTGACCGGAAGCGGAAATGTGGAAAATAGTGCAATGTTTCGTTAAAAATATTAAATAGTTTCTAGTGTGTTTACATGTTTGCAATGACTTGTTCTAAAAGATTAAAGTACTTTTTTTCCTTTACGAGATGTTAGAAAATTTATTTATGTGAATAATTGTCTGAAAAAATGCTTCGCCAGCGTAATTCCATATTTCCGTACATTTGTACTTCCTTCAGGACTAGATTATTATTATGCTTATATATAACGATATCAACTATACGTTAAATTGATCGTATTTTTAACTTGTTTTGGAAATCAGCAAACTTTTCAGACGACAGTTAATGCATATGTAAAAATATAGAAAATGATACCAAATAATTTTTTATGTTACATTATCAGTTTTTTCGATTTGTGATGGCAATCACGGTGTTAGCATAGTCCGGAAAATGTTGATGAACTAATTAATATTCACAATTTTCGTCGTTAACACACACCCAAATATTAGCCAAAATCTATCATTAATTAATTTCCGATCAACGTTTTTTTTTAACGTTGTCCCGCGGTTAGCTCAGTTGGTTTCGTCGCAGGAATTGTATGGCTAGGCGCTGTCGCCGTGACGGTGCGGGTTCGCTCCCAGCTAGAGACACTATCATTAGCAACAAAACAGAAGCAAATTTATTACGCGAATGTTCATTAATTGATTACTCTGGTCGCTGTTTAGAAATAGAAAAAATTCTTGCTGCTTATATGAATCAGAAAAGTTTGAATTTAACTATCAGATATTTTTATTTATATAGGTTTATTTTTTATATAAATTACGTTTTATATTATATACATATATAGTAGTGGAACGCCTACTCAATTTTAGTTTGTGTCAAGTCTCAAAAACGTACATTTCAACCAATGGTTTTTTACTTTATCATAACAAATGTCATATTAAGGTCAGTCGTGCACTTGTGCATCCATTTATCTCAACTTCTTCCGTATGTGTACTATTTTATAGCCGTTTAAGACCGAAACGCCTAAAATGTTTCGGATAAATCGACAAGCGCTCAGGCTAAGAGTTGAATTATAGCTTCTGTCATTTCTAAGGCCATAGCTCTCTGTTTTTACTGATTAAATTTACATGATTAAATATTTAAAAAAAATGAAATCTTATCAGATGGTGAGAAAAACGATTAAATTGTTGAGCAAAAGCCAAAACACTATTAACTAATTAGCATATTTATAAGCAAGCAAGATATCAGTAAAAATAAAAGTATATGAATAACAGATTTCTTAAAATGTTCTGTACAATACGAGATAGATTCGGACTTACACTTGAACTTCTTTTACATTAAGAAAAAAGTTGATTTAAAAATTGGTTTGGTAGATGAAACATAAAAACACAACAATCTACGTTGTGTGTTAAACGTATTGACGTAAGTTCAATGAATAACATAATGTTGTCAGTATCGCAATACTCATGTGGGCATAAAACATGACGTTTTGTCGTGTTAGTTTTTGTGTTTGGGTGATAATAGAATTTAAGAGAATAATTGGTATTATTTACAAAGCTAGACAGTTTTGGGCTGTAAATTCCTTTTTAGTGAAATCTAACATTTTAAAGATATGTGTTATTTTATTTCACTAATCAACAGAAATGTACGACTCTTCAATAAAAATAATTTTACAAGATTTAATACAGAACCGTTAACAAGTTGATTTAAGTTACAAATTCCCAATTTAAACTTTAAATTGAGGTATGTGGATAGCCTCCTTTTCATTTTAGGCTTCGGTAAAATTTTGGCACACATATTTTATGCTTATCCATGGCTATCAAGAATTGTAGTACAAGTACATCATCATCTGCGCTGCTGTCGACACTTTCAGTGCTTTGATTATAAATAAGCCTGTTGAGAAAATGTGTTTTCGGTAATATTTGTAACATATCTTTTACATTTATATTTAAGTTCGATTTATTTTCGATTATGAAAAAACTAACTTGTTTATAATATTTCATTTTATAATAAACATCGTATAATATTTTTTTACAAAATGACTAAACCATATAGTTATACCCGCGATATGCATAACAATAGATATGTTGTCTGTTACACATTTTGAAGTCATTACAACGAATAACACATTGTTGTCAGTATCGCAATACATATGTGGGCATACAAAAATGATGTTTGCGTTGTTTAGTTTTTGCGTTTGATAATAATAGAATTTAAGAGAATATTTAGATCTAGCTATTATTAAAGCATCAATGTTCTAACATTTCTTAACGTATTTAAAATAAAGATTCATGAATAACATGTATTTCTGCAAAGTTTTATTAAACTGCATTTTAGGCACGCCACGGGAAAAAGGTACCTTCGGTCATATTTTGTGATATTTTAGTTGTTCAGTACTATATTTAGAAACAACTTACAATAATATATTATTTTCTCATAACTAAATAGTAATTATCTTACACATTTTGTAAAATAAACTGGTATTTTTACCGCACATTGCATAACAATAAATGTCGTCTGCTCAATTTTATGACGTCATTTCAAGGATTGACGCCAACTGTTGGAAGGTATCTTTTCCCGTGACGCGCCCCATTTAGCAATTAGAGAGAAAGAGCAATAACGACTGTAGACGGATCTTAATTTGGACGCTTTATGGTTAGCTGTGAGCCTTTCAGGTTAATACGATAGGCCAATGCGGAAACCTTTTATAACGCGATAATAAGTTACAAATTACGCACAACTTACATAAAGGCTAAGTTGAAAACAAAGCAATAACTTACAGTCATTTTGTCATATATAAATCCAGTTTTGCAGTTCGTTGAAAACAGTTGATTGATATCCGCGTCTGGATCGTTGTCGAAAGAAACCTTAGTGTTGATTTCTAGCTGGTGGTTGTTGTTTGGATTGTAGGTACTGCAGGACTGACCAAGAAATCGTTCTCGGTTACATAGGTAACACGCCACGTTTCCATACACCTTGTAAACAGTTTTGTTTATTTGAAATACTGGCAGATTGAAACAGTTGCACATATGTTCAAGCACATTTTGGTCAATTTCTAATACACCATCATTCATTCCAGAACAGGATTCGCTATCTAATTGTTTACATTTAATAACGACATTTTTGACGAGCTCTGATGGTTCGAATACGATATTACAGAAGTATAAGAAAAACCTGTCTATTAACCACCATTTGTCGGGATCCAGTTCCCTTTGTGCCACTGTAGTTCGATCGCACGTGTACCACGTTTTCCAAACAGAGAATTGTTTGTGGTTGCCTTCATTGCACTGCAAACAATAAATATTCCTGTAAGTTTTAAATGACGTCATTGAAGTGACAGGGATGAGTCTTCTTGTATCCATATTTCTGTTTATTGTTAGATTTACACATTGGTCGTTTATTACTTGATCCGTTTCATTCGAGAAACAAGACGTTATCATTTCGTATCCTACATCATTCCAAGGATGGCTGTAAAGAATGTCACGGTTCTTAAGCTTTGCAGATACACATACTGTATCTCCCGCCGGCGTTGTTAGTAGATTGAAGCCAGTCCAATTAGGTATACCGTTGCAGCGCTGTAAGCCAGCCTCGAACGTTCCAGTATAACTGTTAGCTGCACGTTGATTTCCGGTTTCGGTCAGTATAGAATCATACGCTCGAATTATTAACTTTGCAATTGTAACGTAATTGTTCGTTATGTTTCCTTTAACGTCTACTTCGGTATCAGTACTGTTGTCATCTTTTACTGGAGGGTCAGAGAGGTTGCCGTTTATATTCTGAATGAACTCTTGGTATTCGATAACGTCGGTGTTATTAAAATTCTCATCTTCAAGTATCCAGGCATCGAGACAGCAGACTTCATCCTTGGAACAGTCATTATGACAGGAGCACTGGGTGCAGCACGGGAAAGTGCCGTCTGCTGATATATTCCATTTGTTGAAAGCACAGAGAGGCAGGTTGCCACAGTTTTCCTTGTGTAAGGCAAGCAAGTTTGAAATGATTGTAATTCTGTCATCCTTAGCTGTACACAGTATGAAAACAATGCATACAAACCAGAATAATGTTGTAATTGCCATGCTTATTTTTAAATCATTTTCTCCTCAAATAAAATAATACAGTACTCTATTACTTGTTTGCGCAAGTATTGCCAGTAAAATTAATCAGTAGTGAAATTACAAAATATTATTTCTGCTATTTATATGGCATAGTTTATAAAAATAATTTTAGAGCCGTACCAAAGCTTTACGTATTCCCGTATTTCAAAAACCATTATTCAATAGCCAAACAAAATCTTCTAAAAATTATGATATATTTTAGAAGCTTATTGAAGCCGCAGGTGTATTTATATGTATCATTAGGCTGTAAAAAACTATCTGTCTGGAAATAAAAAAGAAAGATAGTTTGCTATCAAAATATTTTACGTAACGTTGGTTAATGTGTTTGCGTGATTTAGCATTCGTTATACACTATTTCGGAATTACTTATTAATAACTATCATTAAACGAAAATATGGATTGGAAAACTGCATGACTTTGTCTCCAAAGATACAGACGTATAATTATGAGTATACAATTACGATACTGACATATACTTATGGTTATACGTTGACATGTATGATATAAACAGATAATTATGTTTCTGTCTTTTCCCTTCATGTCAGGTACGTACACGAAACGGAAAACGTGTCTTTGGTTATATTTATGTCATTTTAATTGCTACAATATTAAAAAAAATTACATTATGCTGTTTTCCTCAATTTTAAGCTATTGTTTGTGGTGTCTTTTTGAAACTGATCATTTTATTAACCATGCTCTCTCCCTCTCTCTTCTTCTTGACTGTGTGGGGAGGCTGTTTTTTCTGAATGTGGTGATTCCTGATATGAATATTTTGCCTTTTCATAACTAAAATGTGATTAATACTACACATTTTACACATAGTTTTGCTACGCTTTAAAATTAGACTATTACACATAAAAAGTATAATAGTGCGACGAGGTAACCCTTTGTCTGAAATAATTACATTTAACAAAGTTTAATTATAAAAAAAAACTTTCGTCGAAAACATAATTTATGTTTTATTCATTAAACTTATGTACTGTAATTGAGAGCCTTGATTTACACATTCGTAAGCTCTGTTTGATATACGGGGTTAAAATTTGTCATGATAAAGCTTTAGTGGATTGGGTGTGTGAACTCCTCATGTCATTAAAGTTTTTGTGTTTGTGAGTTTAGTCACGTTAATTATATGTACAACCATTCAACAGTGGACTAAGGCCGGTATTCCATTCATACGGGAGCGCGACGTGAACGTGAAGCGTGAGCGTGAAACTTGAACGTGAGGCGTGAATTTTCACGCTCACACTATTCCATTCATCCGGTTGGCATAGACGGAGGACCTTTCATGGTGGCTTCTCGTCCGTGAATAACGTGCGTGAACGTAAAAAATCACTTCATGTAGCGATCGGTTTCACGCTCGCGCTTCACGGTCACATGTCATAAATTCACGCTCACGACGCGCTCACGCCGATAAGTGATACATACAATTGAAAATCGTGTGTTTGATTTTTCACGTTCGCGCTTCACGTTCACGCTACACGTTCCCGTATAGATGGAATACCGGCCTAATACTTGTTTTCATATTTAATCTCTTGTAACTAATTTAGAAAAAAATGTTTTATTATGTTAAGGTCATGAATGCAATATTGTTAATTATATTCATTTCTACTAAAATATTTTATAAATATATCAAAATTTAGAGAACATTGTCGTTCTTTCTTTAAAATAGCTCATTCAAATTTTATATAAAGCATAAATTTAGCCGAAAATAATCATGTTTTAAATAAGGAAAACGAAAATTTGAATGCTGTTCTTTCCGGCCTTATAAACGTTCTATGGTATAAATATGCCTGACAATTATGTAATTCGAAATATATGACATCCGAAAATAATGCGTAAAAGTTGGAATGTATCAAACTACATATGTTTTGGTTTTCTTTTTTAAATTTTCCTTTATATTTACCGTGAATTAGATTTGTAAAAAAACTGTATAGTTGTATAATGATGTTTAAACATGTCGATGAAATGGGTCACCCTGAAAGTGGGCCTGAAACGAAAAAAGTTTGTTCTAAATGAAAAGGATTCACAAAGCTTGGTAGTTTTATAGTCCATATGAATGTCAAATGCCATGCTGTTTTTTCTTTTTACTTACTTTCCTTATTTATCAACAGAAAATATGAAAGAGGCTGCCTTGGTGAAAAACTACTGACATGTTTTACAATTTCTGCTAAGAACATGCATAAATAAAACTTCAATAAACACTTTCGTCAAAAAGGACAGGTTAAGTGTGATTGTTAACTCCCATGTGGCAGCTTTCAGAAGATAAAAATAGATAAAAAGGGACCTATGAAAGTGATTTCAAACTCTGAGAAAATACTTTCTTTGTTGAGAGAAACAAAACACCAGCAAACTATTTTGATGATTTTGTGTGACTGTTTGTTTTTTGTTTATTGCGAATCGATAGAACATTAAATCTCTTTTGCAGAAGAAAACGTAGGTATTGTTTTCACTTTTCCTTAACGATCACGAAACGTTTCTAAATCATAATAATGTCAACGGTTTTTTTTCAAGGGATTTATTAATTAACGATTCACACACCTTCACCTTTAACAATACCTCGAGGTTTCTCAGTGATTTATTAAATATAGATAATAACGATTTTCCATCACTGGTTTACAGAAATATCTGTAAGAACTACACCTTAATAAAGAGAACACTTCAGAAAAAGCAAACAAACTTCTTGATCTAATGTTTGTGTGCTTTTGCAAAACAAAATAGGTTGATACAATTAAAAACAGCTGTAAACACTCTTATTCCGTTTTTTTTTCTTAAAAAAAAAAAAGAAATATGCATATCATGAATCGCCACACGCACAACACACAGCCTCCCCGTGCAGCGAAAAAGAACAGAGGCAGCGAGAGCATGTTTGTTATAGGTATGTCAATTTAAATAAGAGGCCACAAACAATTAACGAAAAATCCTTCGGGTTACTGCCTTGGAACGGTCAGTGG
Source organism: Corbicula japonica (assembly GCA_038501625.1). Taxonomy (NCBI): domain Eukaryota; kingdom Metazoa; phylum Mollusca; class Bivalvia; order Venerida; family Cyrenidae; genus Corbicula; species Corbicula japonica. The sequence goes on from JAZAYU010000035.1 coordinate 2,593,714, forward strand.
CAAAACAAATTGCCACTGGGGGTTTAAACCATGTGCTAGGGTGCACAAACCTCACACTTGCCACAACAGGTTCTCCTATCACAAAACAAGTGCAATGTGCCTTGGTGAAATAACTCATCCCACACATCAGCTCATCAATGTTGCATGCAAAAGCACATAAACAAATAAAACATAAGAAGCTAACAGAATTGAAAAGCCAAAGGGGCGGGTACGCAATGACCTTTAGGAGATCAGAGCACCTGGAGTCAAATCAGCAAGAACTTGATGACAGGGATAAAAGAAAGAAATCGAGCTTCTTGCATGTCTTGGTTCTTTTAAAAAAGTATTTCACAACAGATTTGTTTCAACACCTGCTGATAAGGCTTCAAATAATCTAATTAGAGTCTGACGTATACACTATAATAATATTCAAACTAAAGAGCTTAATAGCACTAATGCTCATGCACTGACTTCTTCATCTTTCATCTGAGAGTGATACTGTTACTGCACATACTCAACTAATTACAAAATTTAGGATCAGTGTTGAGTCGAAACAAGACAAAATACCTACTGTGAGCTACTTGCCTTAAATGCACAAAATACCGTACATGTACAAAGCAAGATTTATTTCAAAACTCCAGCTCTTGTACAGCTACTAAATTATTCGTGCTCTTAGCAGCTTGTCTTACAGCTATAAAAGACCATGTAACAAGGTATTGCGAAAATGATTTTGAAACCACTGGAAAAATTTATTTTGGTATATAAAAAGTTCAAATGATGTTTTCAAGAAGCTTAAATCAAATAATTACCAGACGTTCTGTTTGTCTACTTATGATTTCTCTACTTTATATACGTTTCTCCCTCATAATTTAATAAGAGACAAGCTAACCAGTCTCATTGAAAAAAAAATGTATATAATGAAAATTAAACATTTATAGCTTGCCATGAACACAGGGCATTTTTACAGATGGTTCTTATGATAATTATACTTTCTGGACCTGTCAAGACCTTATCGAGGCGCAAACATTTTTATTAGATAATATTTATGTGAGATTTTGGTACGTCTATTTATAAACAAGTAATAGGCATTACCACTGGTACTTATTGTGTAACCCTTGTTGCTGATATGTTTTTATACTGTTGTGAAAGAGATTTTATGTTATCTTTTTCTATTGAACATCAACTTGACATTATAACAGCCTTAAACAACACCTTGAGGTACTTAGATTATTTGTTCAATAAAGATCATAACCGTTTATCATCACTGGTTAAGATTTATTCCAAAGAACTACAGCTTAATTAAGCAAACACTTCAGATAAGCACGCTAACTTTCTTAATCTTAATCTTTCTATGGAAAATGGATACACCACTACTAAAATACATGATAAAAGAGAAGAACTGATTTTAATTTTAATATAGTAATTTTTTACGTTTTTAGACGGAGATGTTCCCCGTGCAACATCTTACGGTGTTTATATCTCACAGCTATATTTCAAATAATCTAATTAGAGTTTTGAAATAAATCTTGCTTTGTACATGTACGGTATTTTGTGCATTTAAGGCAAGTAGCTCACAGTCGGTACTTTGTCTTGTTTCGACTCAACACTGATTCTAAATTTTGTAATTAGTTGAGTGTGTGCAGTAACAGTATCACTCTCAGATGAAAGATGAAGAAGTCAGTGCATGAGCATTAGTGCTATTAAGCTCTTTAGTTTGAATATTAATATAGTGTATACGTCAGACTCTAATTAGATTATTTGAAGCCTTATCAGCAGGTGTTGAAACAAATCTGTTGTGAAGTACTTTTTTAAAAGAACCAAGAAGCTCGATTTCTTTCTTTTATCCCTGTCATCAAGTTCTTGCTCATTTGACTCCAGGTGCTCTGATCTCCTAAAGGTCATTGCGTACCCGCCCCTTTGGCTTTTCAATTCTGTTAGCTGCTTATGTTTTATTTGCAAGCAACATTGATGAGCTGATGTGTGGGATGAGTTATTTCACCAAGACACATTGCACTTGTTTTGTGATAGGAGAACCTGTTGTGGCAAGTGTGAGGTTTGTGCACCCTAGCACATGGTTTAAACCCCCAGTGGCAATTTGTTTTGCCACTGACCGTTCCAAGGCAGTAACCCGAAGGATTTTTCGTTAATTGTTTGTGGCCTCTTATTTAAATTGACATATCTATAACAAACATGCTCTCGCTGCCTCTGTTCTTTTTCGCTGCACGGGGAGGCTGTGTGTTGTGCGTGTGGCGATTCATGATATGCATATTTCTTTTTTTTAAAGATTATGCAAAAAAACGGAATAAGAGTGTTTGCAGCTGTTTTTAATTGTATCAACCTATTTTGTTTTGCAAAAGCACACAGACATTAGATCAAGAAGTTTGTTTCCTTTTTTGAAGTGTTCTCTTTATTAAGGTGTAGTTCTTACAGATATTTCTGTAAACCAGTGATGGAAAATCGTTATTATCTATATTTAATAAATCACTGAGAATCCTCGAGGTATTGTTAAAGGTGAAGGTGTGTGAATCGTTAATTAATAAATCCCTTGAAAAAAAACCGTTGACATTATTATGATTTAGAAACGTTTCGTGATCGTTAAGGAAAAGTGAAAACAATACCTACGTTTTCTTCTGCAAAAGAGATTTAATGTTCTATCGATTCGCAATAAACAAAAAACAAACAGTCACACAAAATCATCAAAATAGTTTGCTGGTGTTTTGTTTCTCTCAACAAAGAAAGTATTTTCTCAGAGTTTGAAATCACTTTCATAGGTCCCTTTTTATCTATTTTTATCTTCCGAAAGCTGCCACATGGGAGTTAACAATCACACTTAACTTGTCCTTTTTGACGAAAGTGTTTATTGAAGTTTTATTTATGCAAGTTCTTAGCAGAAATTGTAAAACATGTCAGTAGTTTTTCACCAAGGCAGCCTCTTTCATATTTTCTGTTGATAAATAAGGAAAGTAAGTAAAAAGAAAAAAACAGCATGGCATTTGACATTCATATGCACAATAAAACTACCAAGCTTTGTGAATCCTTTTCATTTAGAACAAACTTTTTTCGTTTCAGGCCCACTTTCAGGGTGACCCCTTTCATCGACATGTTTAAACATCATTATACAACTATACAGTTTTTTTACAAATCTAATTCACGGTAAATATAAAGGAAAATTTAAAAAAGAAAACCAAAACATATGTAGTTTGATACATTCCAACTTTTACGCATTATTTTCGGATGTCATATATTTCGAATTACATAATTGTCAGGCATATTTATTCCATAGAACGTTTATAAGGCTGGAAAGAACAGCATTCAAATTTTCGTTTTCCTTATTTAAAACATGATTATTTTCGGCTAAATTTATGCTTTATATAAAATTTGAATGAGCTATTTTAAAGAAAGAACGACAATGTTCTCTAAATTTTGATATATTTATAAAATATTTTAGTAGAAATGAATATAATTAACAATATTGCATTCATGACCTTAACATAATAAAACATTTTTTTTCTAAATTAGTTACAAGAGATTAAATATGAAAACAAGTATTAGGCCGGTATTCCATCTATACGGGAACGTGTAGCGTGAACGTGAAGCGCGAACGTGAAAAATCAAACACACGATTTTCTATTGTATGTATTCCTTATCGGCGTGAGCGCGACGTGAGCGTGAATTTATGACATGTGACCGTGAAGCGCGAGCGTGAAACCGATCGCTACATGAAGTGATTTTTTACGTTCACGCACGTTATTCACGGACGAGAAGCCACCATGAAAGGTCCTCTGTCTATGCCAACCGGATGAATGGAATAGTGTGAGCGTGAAAATTCACGCCTCACGTTCAAGTTTCACGCTCACGCTTCACGTTCACGTCGCGCTCCCGTATGAATGGAATACCGGCCTTAGTCCACTGTTGAATGGTTGTACATATAATTAACGTGACTAAACTCACAAACACATAAACTTTAATGACATGAGGAGTTCACACACCCAATCCACTAAAGCTTTATCATGACAAATTTTAACCCCGTATATCAAACGGCAAAGTTCCATTTAACGGCATTTTGCGTTATTGAGATTTTGATAATTTTCTTTTTATCGACGTACAAAGTTGGGAGGAGTGTGGCAATCCCTTAACCATCTACAGTTGATCATTATGCTTACCTCTTTGGTTGCACGACAGTGGCAGGTGTTTAAGAATTTATGAAGGTTTATGGGGAAATCTTGAATAAGAACCTAGAAGCTCGATTTGTTTCTTTTATCCCTATAATCCTGTTCTTGCTGATTTTAATCCAGGTGCTCTGGTCTCGGTAAGATCATTGAGTACCCATCCCTTGAGCGTTGCACTGCTATTAGCTTCTTATGTTTTATATGTTTGTGTGCTTTTGCATGAAACATTGTTGGGCTGATAGGTGGGTTGGAGTTATTTGACCAAGACAACTTGTATTTGTGTGTTGATATGAGAACCTGTTGGTGCAAATGTGAGGTTTGTGCATCCTAGGGCTTGATTTAAATTCCCAGTGGCAATTTGTTTGCCACTGACCGTTCCAAGGCGGTAACCCCAAGGGTTCTTTTTTTCGTTAATTGTTTCGCTACGTAGGGAGGCTGTGTTTTGTGACTGTGGCGATTCCCGATATGCATATTTCACTTTTTCTAGATGCAAATGCAGTTATTCATGAACTGAAATCGACGCTGACTACTCTTTAGCGGAGAATCGATGGCTCCAGTTACATTTGCGGGGTACGTTTCACATGCCCTAGTGGATCAATCCTTGTCTACAATGGGTATACCGCAGGAGAATATTTCACTTACTATGGAGGCAGGGCTAGCATTTTGTGTCTGCATTCCGATCACAAATACATGAGAAAAGGACTTTCAATGTCAAATGCAATATTAAGTTTTATGTCAAAGTTGAATCTTAAAGAGGCATAGCTCAAAAATAGTAAAACAGGAATTATCATTCTTTTTTAAGTGAGTAGGACAGGTACTTTCAAAGTTATACAGTTGTAGGCAATATTAAATTTCATGTTAAAGTTGCATTTGAAAGGGGCATAACTCATAAATAGAAAGTTGCAAAACATTCAAATCAATATCTACAGAAGAGTTTTTAGGCCTCGCCCTGTTGTCTTCATTTTTATAGAAAACGTACAAAATAAGTCGACATTGCATCAGAGCACATGAAAAAGAACTCGAATTACTTTTCATCATGGACAGCAAAGTCGACTTTTTAAACGAAAAAAAATCATTTATATATTTGGCGACTTTGCATTTTGTCATCGTGACAGCTACGTTCAGTCATTGTAAAGATTTTGACTTTGTGATGCAGCTTTCCAGATAGTCGTATTATTTTGTACTACTAAAATGTTTTATTTCAGCAACATGATGATTAATCGTGATCGTGCAAAGAAGTTCTATGAAGAGGCCATTGAATAAACTTGGGAACAGACACGAGCGTAGTACGCAAAACTGGATTGGACGTAGGACATGTAGGACCGAATAAGAATTATCTAGGGTTAGGGTTATTTAGCCTAAACCGATCGAGATATGTAAAAAGTATGAGGAAAAAGAAATTTCGATCTATAGGTCTTCATATTTGTACCCCAGCCCTTCTGTTGAAATCTATACATACATGTAGCAGTTGGTCCACATGTAGTTTATTATTTAACATATCGACAGATTTTCAAAAATGTATTAATTATGCATATAGTTTTTGTGTTTTATTATCCTCATCTATTAGAAGATATAGACAAGCATTTTATTTGAATGTGGAATTATTATCTTAAAATATCGATTTGTAATAAGGCTAGTTAGTGTTTGCAAACATAAATAACATAATATTATATATAATGCATGTACATGCATGAGTATTTTGGTATTTTTTAGCTTTGAATGTTAAGTAATATATTTATTTGGATTCTTAAACACAGATCTCAAGAGGTTTAATTTGCTTGTCATTCAGATAAATAAAACTGGTACAGAAAAATTGTGACTAAGATTAAAAATTTCAATGATTTCGTCAATTATATTACTTTAAACCTTATTGATCAACTTATTACTTGAATTACTATAAAAATCTACAATTACTTTTAAAAATAAACAACAAATTACACTATAATTAGAGCTTTATCAGTATTTATTTTTTGCCATTTAAAGAAATAAAATTAAAAAAAAAAATGCTATTTACTAGAGTACGAAATAATAAAAAACGTTGTCTGCATATGCTTAAATTAACGCCGTATGTATTACTAAGTTAACTCAGACTAACTCTGTAAAAACTAAATTGTTTCAATATTTTAACTAGTAAAATATAAAGAAGAATATAAAGAAGGAATGAATCTTGATAATTTTTGTTACCAGATTCCTTTGTTAAATAATTGAATTACAGCTTAAAAAGTATTTAAATAATCCATTTACTTTCATATTTCCCCGTCAGAAAAATATTTCTATTTATAAATTGTTTGAAATAAGGATTTATTTTCTTTATAAACGTCAACATTAAGCGAAAAGTAATTAATAGACTTTACATATTTATTACGGATTTAAATTATTATTTAAATTGAAAAAGATTATTTTAATTATAAATATTGCTATAAAGTATAAAATAATTATATAAAGCATAAAAGTGTTCCTTTTTAAATAAATATTATATGTTAATTATAAACGTTAAATGATTAAATTAAGTTTAAATAAATAAAATAGGTATTTTAGCTCTATAACAGCTAAAATTATTTCGATAATACTATATATTTTGCAATATTCGGAGGTCATCTTGTATTTCTGCCATTTTTGAAATTTTCGCCGGACTTAAGCGTGGAAAACCAAGAAGAAGCTTTACATAATTATATAAGAATTCGGGCCTACAGCCGAACCACTTCTACGTTCTACGCCCCTTTATACAGTCGGTCCAGTCCTACGTTCATTTCTACACGTGACCGAATTTAGACACCCCATTCCTGTTTGTAGAACGATAAAGTTCACCATGATGCGTCATGTTGTTTAAATAAATACATCGACTTGAACATTAAGTCGTACTAAAACAAATGACTTTCAGGAAAATTTTAACAACAAGTCAATTTATTTACCGTGACTTGACGCAGTTATTGATTCTGTCTCGGTTACGAAATTTAAAAAGTCGCTAAATAAAAGCTGATTTTGTATTCAAGAAGTAAAATTTGTCGTCATTGATAAAACGTAGGTCGAGTTCTTTATAACGTTTGCGGATGCAAAGCCTTCATATTTTGTACGTTTTCTATTAAGACGAGGCCAAAACACTCTTCCGTACATACCAAAATAACAGATTCCCGACAAAATGTGTACTAGAAAACAACAAACGCAAATAAAAACGCGCCTTTACAACAAGCAAAAGAAAAACTTAACGTTTCGCAAAGTTACAAGATCGTCCCGAGAGTTTGAACTTCTAGGTAAGAACTAGTGAATGATCTGACACGATCACGTTTATACAGCACAGCCACTTTATTATGAGAGGTTTTTATTTTTACATAAACGCGCACACGTTAATTAGAATATTCCAAACCTAAGCACCTAAGCGTTATTCTGTTAATACCAGTATTGCGCTATTACGAACAGGATGTAAGGTTACAAACGGGCTGTTATGATACAACAGTGGTTCAAAATGTATGTGAATAAACATTCCTCAATTAACGAGTGTGTGCGTTTTTGTTTTAAGTGTGTCAATGAATAATTATCTACAACGGTGTGGAATAGTCTTACATTAACTACTGATAAATTCCGCTTGTGTGATCACTATTACATTCAGTGAACAACGAACAGCGTGAGTACACTATTATTATTTTGAATTATTTTAAAGTATACACAACTTTTTATTAACAAACTTAGAGATCTTAGTAATGAGTTAAGATGTATCAAGGTTGAGTGCAGTAAATTAAGGCAGCAAAAGAGTATAAGCGCTCACATCTTTTCGATTTTAACAAAACAGATTGCCAATTCTATTTGCCTAATTAAATTAATTAATTAGTTTAGTTTAAACTTATTTATTTTACTTCGATTGTGAAACAGTTTTTCCAACTTATATTAATCACGCTCGATTGCTTCCTGGGTTTCCAACCAGTACTCGCGCCTAATTTGGATTGAGGAAACTGCAGACGAACCTCAACCTGGTGGGACTCGAACCCTCAATCTCCGGATCTGGATTCCGACGCCCTACCCCTAGACCACTGATCTTTAATTAATTAACTAAACAGGCTATAGTTGAAAAGCAAGTGCATGTCAAGATAAACTCAATACTGCACTATTTTATAAAGAAACCGCATAAACAATGCTAACGCAGCAATTTGACTAACAAATTTTGGGTGGGGGCTAGTTTTTTGTGCATTTTGCCATAATAAATAGAAGCAATACCAGATGCAACCTGCTGTTACCTGCCTATGCAGCGTTGTCAGTAATATGCATTTTCCATTATATTTTTCATGTATTAGGTGATTGTTAACTGGTCATATGTATATAAATCTGTAGAGAGTTTTAAACAAGGTCGTGAAAATTCAGCTTCTTTCGGAAGGAGAATGCACCGACCACTTTCGCTGTCTATGTCATATTGAGATTATTAGAGTCCAAAATCATAAAACTAATATTGGAGACCAAATCTCAAGCAACTAATTCAGCCAATCAGGGTTGAAGGTTATAAAGCTGAGCATGGAAACCAGTCTCAAATCTCAAGCATCTGATTGGCTGAAATGGCGACCAGTCGCCATTTCAGCCAATCAGATGCTTGAGATTTGAGACTGGTTTCCAATCTCAGCTTTATAACCTCCAGGCCAGATGCTTGAAATTTAAGACATGTCTCAAGCTTAAGTTTTATGATCTTGAGCCTAAATAGTATACCGTTATTTCATATGTAATTTGGGAACAGTTAATCTGTTGGCCCTCGGTGGAGGGGATAGCGTTTTGAACTGTTGCGGCCTCGGGCAACAGTTTAAAACGCTATCCCCGACACCGAGGGACAACTGTTTGACTGTTCCCAGATCACATATGAAATAACTGATTTTTGTTGAGCGAACTGTTGACTGGTCAATAGTTTCGACTGTTTCCCTCGCACGCTCTAAAGTCATAGAGGATTCCCCCATTGAATTGATCAGGTAATAAAACAGTTATTTCATATGTGATCTTGGAACAGTCAAATAGTTGTCCCTCGGTGTCGGGGATAGTGTTTTTTAACTGTTGCCCGAGGCCGTTGGCCGAGGGCAACAGTTCAAAACGCTATCCCCTCCACCTGGGGCCATTAACTGTTCCCAAATCACATATGAAATAACTGTATACTGTTGCACCGGGAATTTTTACCTCAATATTTAGATGGTTTTTAACAGTTGCATTATTTCGCGATATAATCAAATTACAAACAACCGTTTTTCTATTTACCAAAAACTTGAAAAAAGAAGAACTTGTATTTTAGCGCTCATTTCTGTCAACATGTGAATTTATAAATGACTTGATGATATGTTTAACAAGTAAGTATTTGATAGCAAACGAATTAATCTTAATGCAAATAGATAACCGTGATTGCTAAATGTTTCATTTTTAGGCAGGTGATGGCCGGATTTGCAAAAAGGGTGAACGTTACCATATGTGGAGGTGGAAATGGTGCTCACGTTTTCGCAGGAGTCTCCTCATTGGTCACAAATGCTCACGTGACTGTATTAGACATATACGAAAACGAGCCTGAACGATGGACGAAAGCAATGGCGGAAAATGGATTTTCCGTCAACTTTAAAAATGGCCAGCGAGTAAGTCAGTTGCACGGTGATGTGAAGTTTAGGGTAACACGAGACGCCGAAAGTGTCATACCCACTTCGGACATCGTCGTAATCGTTGTGCCAGCATACACGCACGAAATCTACATGAATCTGATAGCACCTCTGTTACCAAAACATTGTCATGTTATCGGTATGCCAGGTCAACCTGGGTTCGAGTATCAAGCATTGTCGATTCTCAGAGAGCACGGTAAAATAACGTCAAGCATTATGTCGGTCGAGACACTTCCTTGGGCGTGCCGGATCTCTAAATATGGCACTGAAGTTGACGTAATGGGCACCAAAGACGAAGTATGTTTCACACTTGTGGAGCAGATTAAGGAGAAAACTGAAACCAACGGTTTAGATCCGGTTCAATGTTTACAAACTTTACTAGGTTCTACGCCAGTTCTTATAAGAGTTGACAACATACTGAGATACACGTTCTTGTGTAGACCCACTCTGCATCCGCCGATCATGTACGCTAAGTGGAGGACATGGGATGGCACACCACTGGACAAGCATCCACTTTTCTACCAAGGTGCTGACGAAGATGCAGACAAATACCTAAGTGGTATTACAAACGAGATGATTCATGTGGCAAATGCACTTCAGATCAGATTTCCTGACGTCGATTTCACCAACGTATCATCGATGCAGCAATGGCTCATTGACCACTACCACGATCAGATAACCAAGCAGGAAACGCTGTTGAGCTGTTTACAGACGAACCGAGCCTACGACGGTCTTCTACACCCGATGACGCGCACAGCTGACGGCAAATACGTACCAGATTTCAACTACCGTTATATCAGAGAGGACGTACCGTACGGCTTGTTGGTTATACGTCAAATTGCTGACATGGTAGGTGTAAAGACGCGTGTTATAGATGAAATCATAGAATGGGCTCAGACAAAACTGGGCAAGGAGTATATCCGAAATGGAACATTGTGTTCCGTTGACAGGGCCAGTGGGAGGCTTCCGTCTGCGTATGGTATCAACACAATCGAAGAGTTTATTCACTTCTTTGATTAATTCGTCGGCCGCCATGTTCCGGGTGGAATTGGTGAAAACGTTTAACAATGCAACTGTCTTAAAGTTGACACAAAAATGGATATGACAGACACGTCGACATATCATTTAAAGGATATGCTATACCGTTTCAGAACCGCTGGTCAACATGTTACATACCAGACTCTATCAGAATTTGCGTGTCTTTTAATCAGAAAAAAATGTAAAACAACACAGTTCAGGACTTGTCATTTATATTTTCTTTAGTCAGAAAGAACTGTACAATATCACTGTTCAGGACTTGTCTTCAATATTTATGACACAGTCTGATAGTATAATTATAATCTGAAATAAATACATGAAAACAATAAATATCGTTCATCGTCATTATAATAAGAATTTATGCTTATATAAACTACACTTTCGCCAATTTGTTACATGCAAAGTCACGCACGTGTTAAAATAATAGTTTCACGGACGTAATAAAATATTAATATATTCCCTTCTCTTGGTAGTGCTTGATAACTGTTTCATTAAATCTCTGATGATATGATTACCACTTTCTCTTTCCTGCCGTTTTCAATAAATCCACGGAATCATCGCCTTTCGATTTCTGGGATAGTGCTCAAATTGTTGTTTATACCTGAAATAAAAGCAATCATATAAATCCTTCTTTACATCAGGTATTTTAGCACCAGCTACATGTTATACATGTTGGGGTATCTGATATAAAAAAAAACTTTCAAAATTGCGTGTAATGAAAGAACCATAACTCTCAAAAAGATGGAGGAATAAAAAGTTCCATCTTTATGATCATCTAGACATCCTGTCTGACAATTTGTTTTTATTTAAAAAAATCATCATGAACATCCCGTTTGACATATTATTTTTCCCAAATATTGCATATTATTGAATCATACTCAAAATAATAAAAGAGAAAGAACAATATTTCTTTTTAAATCATCAACACATCTTGTCTAACCATCCATTTAAGTCTGGTATAAATCCACATAAATGAAAAGCTTGACAATCGAGACTCAGTAGACAGACTGGTGCACAGACAAACGTACCGGCTGATCTCAGTCCAGGTTACCTGAAACTTCATTTTCTGGTTGTAAAATAACCTATATTTATATTTTAATTGCATTCATTATGCCATTCGAAATTCCAAATGAAGGGTACATGCTGAGTGACAAGTACCAGAAGACTGTGACCCGAAAAAGGCAAACAATGAATATTCAAAACACACTGACGAACAGTTAAGCAAACGTTGTGTGTCCAAGATCATAAAACTAAATCTGGAGATCAGTCTCAAATCTCAAGAATCTGATTGGCTGAAATGGCGACCAGTCGCCATTTCAGCCAATCAGATTCCTCTACTGGTCGCCATTTCAGCCAATCAGATTCTTGAGATTTAAGACTGATCTCAAAACCTGTACACTTACCATTGATGATTGTGCCATGATCGAGGTATAAATGTTGCAGCACTGAAAAGGGCCCAGACCAGCCCTGCTAGGGACCATGTGGCTAGGGACCAGCCTAACCATTCTACCAGTTCGCCGAAATAATTTGGACATGTGACTAGCTCAAACAATCCGCCATAGGGGATATAATACCCTGAACAACCTGCAAAAAACAAACAACACAGTTATTAGCTTGTTTGCTTTAAGTATCATTTTTATAACATCAACATTTTCATGAGCTATGTCGAAGCCTGTACAGTAAACCAAACCTGACCCCGGAATCATAAAAAAGAGTGTCAAACCAATCTCCAATCATTGGCTGAGACACCAGTCTCTAACCTTACCAATCAGGGCCCAAGATCATAAAACTAAAACTGGTGTCTCTTAACGCAAGCATTTTACTAGTTGAAATGATGACTAGTCTAAATTTTTACCAATCTGATGTTTGAGACTGTTTCTATTTAGTTTCCAGCAGCTTCTCAATAGGAACTAACATTCCTTTCATTTGTGCATGTGGTTGACATAACAATTTTCGTCTAAAAAGAAATCAAACAAAATCAAATGTCTAATTACCGCCATCACCTTTTGTTTCACGTAGAGATCGTAGTTTATAATCTGCATGTCTGTTTATAATGTAACCCACGATATACAGCAGTATTCCTATTATAAATCTCGGGTCACTGAAATACATTAATTTCATTATACTCAATCAGAAATGAACACATAGAACATAATCCATTTACATAGAATGTTCAAAATGAAATTGTGTTTTGTTGTTTTTTCTTACAGTAGCATTTTCTCAAATTGCGGTGGTTGAATCATGTAAATTCTTTCAATCAAATACCAAATTTAAGCAGTTGTTTTCCATTATAACTGAAATACTATGTGGCATTATTCTCTAATGAGCATAAATCTGAAGTTACTTAGCAACCCTGTTTTAAACTTTTCTTTGGTATCTTTTTGTAACAATATTTGTTTATGCTTGTCCGAATGTCTCTTGTATTATTTTAATCCTTTTAAATCCTACTAAAACTACAAATAATTGTAAACCCTGCAGGGTTTGTTTCACAAGATAGTACAAATTTAGCACAATTCCGAGACACACCAAGAACAATTGGAACATAAACCTAGATAGCATTCTCACTGGAAAAAAATATGTAAAATTCAACTGTCAGTAGTGAGTAAATTGTAACCCCTGTCCAGCCAGCAGCTATGATGATCACCAATTAATAAAGTACTTACTAATAATATTTGTCATCAAATTGTGCATTACCAACAAAATCTGCGTTTATAAAATGGAACAAACAATTAGGTGCAAAGCCTCCAAGAGTTATCCTGAAAAAGAATCGAATAATTCATTGAAGTATTACATTAAAATCATAATTTTGAAAATAACAATATGATGCGGTATTGACCTACAAATGTGTTATTATTAAAACCAGAAGCACAGTTATGTGTTCGAACAATAGGTAAGAAACTACAGCCTTGTGCAAGTTTAGAAATATTACCCATTAACAATATCAACAAAACAGTATTCATGTAAATTGATCCAAATATACCGATAAACAAGAGTCTCGATCAGTGTACAACAGATCAGGCCATTATACTTGATATTAACCTAAATACCCCAAAACAGTTATCTCATAATGACATACCCTAAAGCTACTTGCTTGCTTCGGTACCTCATAACCAATGGATGAATAATTCCCCTGTAATCATTAAATTGTAATACATATCAACATGCCAGTTAAATGTTATTAAACAATATTTGACATAAGACCTAAATCATTGTAATACATATCAACATGCCAGTTAAATGTTATTAAACAATATTTGACATAAGACCTAAATCATTGTAATACATATCAACATGCCAGTTAAATGTTATTAAACAATATTTGACATAAGACCTAAATCATTGTAATACATATCAACATGCCAGTTAAATGTTATTAAACAATATTTGACATAAGACCTAAATCATTGTAATACATATCAACATGCCAGTTAAATGTTATTAAACAATATTTGACATAAGACCTAAATCATTGTAATACATATCAACATGCCAGTTAAATGTTATTAAACAATATTTGACATAAGACCTAAATCATTGTAATACATATCAACATGCCAGTTAAATGTTATTAAACAATATTTGACATAAGACCTAAATCATTGTAATACATATCAACATGCCAGTTAAATGTTATTAAACAATATTTGACATAAGACCTAAATCAGCATCATTGACTGTAACATGAAACATCCTCAAGTATTTAAAAGAAAAAAAAGAATCAAAGTGTCATAACTATGTTCTTAGTATTGTTCTCAATGTTTTAATCTTTAGTTATATGTTGTGTCACAACCATTATCCACGCTGAAATATAAAATAACGTATGAACGTGATTGCACAACAATAAACTAAGGTGAACAACAAAATTATATTTGCACATTATGGCACGACAAAAACAAGGTGAACAATAAATTACATGTACCTCTAAACATACTAGCGAAACTATAGACTAAGGTGACATAAACAAATGAGTATAAATAATATACCTATGAACATAATGGCACAACCATAAACCAAGGAAGACATAATTAGTGTACTGCCTGGAGCTTCCATAAAAGATGAACACCTGAAAATTACAACAACATAATAAAAAGTGTTTGTTTATTATAGTGTCACCCCTATTGAAAGGGCCAGCCATTTCTGACTTATGAGACACCTTTTTCTATTGCACTTGTACCTCCCGAATCCTATCCTTTTAATGCCAGGCACCAGGCAGGTAGGCATACGGTAACCATTCTTTAACTAGCTGGCGGCTCACCAACCGGCCATATCAGAACGAACCCCTGGTGGGATTCGAACATTCGACCTCCCAATCCCAAGGCGGATGCCTTAACCACTAGGCCAGGGAGACGGTAATAAGTTTGAAGTAGAATTTGGTGATCCATATTTTACCCGTGTTGCCTGTTTAGAAAAAGTTGTAATTTGGGATCATGCTTTAGAACTTATGATACATGAAATATGATAGTATTTAACACAAAAAAGTTCAAATTAACAGCCAATTGCTAATAAAATATATGGTATAAGATTTTAATTTTAATAAAGTAAATTTTTCGTTTTTAGATGGCGATATTCCTCGTGCTTAAATCTAACGGAGTTTATATCTCACAGCGTGTTTGCTTTTCTATAGCTTGCAAAAACGTTCATGATTTCAATGAATGTAATCTTTGCATAACCACAGGTGCTTGAAACAAACTATTTTTAATGTTCTATATGGGCTATATACTATAATAAGACTATAGTATATAGCCCATATAGAACATTAAAAATAGTTTGTTTCAAGCACCTGTGTGCATAACAGAAAAAAATTAAAAACAAGGTTATCGGTATCACAAATTAAGGATAACATTTGGCAAGTTGTATCGCCAATATCCGGATTTAATTAAAAATACAGGTGCAGTATAAAATCGCTATTGCAACAAGGTATTTCACAGCCAATTTTTATTTAAATTTAATTTTTAAAAAAAGGTTACCAACATGATATTCTACAGCGCTCTGCAGGTCTGGTGATCAACCCATCTACAGTTGATCATTATGCTTACCTCTTTGGCTGCACGAAGGTGGCATGGGCTTATGAGTTTAAAAGGTTTACGGGAAATTTTTTTTTTAAAGAACCTAGAAGCTTTATTTGTTTCTTTTATCCCTGTCATTGTGTTCTTGTTGATTTTACTCCATGTACTCTGGTCTCGGTTAGATCATTGAGTACCCTTCCCTTTGGCTTTTCAATGCTATTAATTTATTATGTTTTATATGTTTGTGTGATTTAGCATGCAGCATTGTTGAGCTGATAAGTGGGTTGGAGTTATTTCACCAAGACAACTAGTATTTGTTTTGTGACATGAGAACCTGTTCGGGCAGATGTGAGGTTGGTGGTGCACCCTAAAACCTGGTTTAAAGCCCCAGTGGCAAATTGGTTTGCAAATTAGCGTTCGAACGCTGTAACCCCAAGGGTTCTCTTTTTCGTTAATTGTTTGTGGCGTCTTATTTGAATTTGGCATACTTATAAAAATTCTTTTCCATTCTTCTTTTTCGCTGCGTGTTTCGCTGCTGTGTTAAGTGAGCGTGGCGATTCCTGATATGTATATTTGACTTTTTAATACTGCTGTTAAATACATTGTTCATTGTTTGAGAACAAAATATCTTTATGAAAAAAATTGATACCAGAACAAACATTAACACTCCAGGCAACGCATCCGAGAAAATATGACCAAGTCGCTGTGGTATCATCGGTCCCCAATTAGCATCCTGAAAAAAACAACACCAATTTTACAAATCATGTAGCTTAACCCTTTATTCTGTGGGCTAGGGCTCAAATCCCATGGGCGACCAGAAAAATTCAAACATTGATTAAAAAGGTTGAAATTGACTGGCCAAGCCAAGTAAGAATTTAGTTTCTATTAGCTTCAGCATCAATTACAAAAAGAAAATACATGTATACAATATAAGCATAATTTAACGTATTCTAAACACTTTCAACTTTAGAAAGAGGGAGTTGTTTTATACACATCTGGCTAAAATATCAAGCAATCATCTTACATTTGCCTCATGTTTCCCATACGGTGCAGGTTTAGCCCACTGAGCAATCATGGTGATGACAGCCAGAACAAAGCCCAGGATGACCAGACCATAGTGAACCCATAACCTTGATACGTTATCTTCATACAACTGCCAGGGTACAGCCTGAAATAAGATCAGTGCATTTTAGGTTTTCCTGATACAACTGCAGTCTTTCTATAATGGATTTTCTCGGGGAAAAAAATCAAGAGCATTTATTACAGGCCTGCCAAAACTTCTGCATTGAAAATCCGGAGATTTTGTCTGAATGTGTCAATTATGACGACGACGATGATGAAGATGATGATGATGTTGTTGTTGTTTTGATGTCTTGTTGTTGGTGTTAACTATGACTGTGACTGAACAAAAAGGATTATGATGATGGTGATGATGATATTTTCTTCCGTATAGTAATATTCTTCAAAGAAGTTTAAAAATGAATTTTGCCGATTTTGTTAGAAAATTCTAATAGAAATGGTTAACGAACTTGTTTTAAAATGACTTTTGTCTATTTATATCATTCATTTTTAAACTTTCTGTTAAATATGTGTGTGACCTGTTTGAAATATTAGAATGAACGTGCAATGAAAATAGATAAAAGCAGGTGTAACTTCGAGGCCCTGGTTTAGTTTATGACACACGGTTATTGTATAGTGGTGCCAGAGGCACTGAGCAGACCCTGCACTGAGGCAGCATATCACAGACAACGTCCTCGTTATCTTGCAATAAACAGGAAATGTGTGACTGCAGCAGAATAACTATTATGTTCAATGCACAACTTTAAAATAATGTTTTGTTACTTTATATTTTTGCAATTTTATAGAAATCCGGAGATTTTGACTATAAATCCGGAGATCCGGAGCATTAACTTATATTCCTGAGATGGGTATTTGGCAGGCCTGGTTCAGCAACAATGATATAATTAAACAATAATGAATGGCCACATCCAGAAGAAACACTCTCCCCACACATCAAAAACGTAGAGAGGAAAAGAGAACACGGTTTACACGCAGTCCAAATACTTTAGACTACATGCTTGCCAATTCATATTTTTGCCCATTACTATCAAGCATATAACATTAAAATGAAAAAAAAATTGTATAAGGTCTTATTTAAAGGACTAGGTTTATACAATGGTCAAAAAAGGTAAAACATGTTTAGATGGACTATCTGTAGAAAAGCAAATTGATAATGTGCAGCAAATTAATAATGTGCTCAAGGTAATGCTGAATGTTTGCTTCCTGGGTCACAAACTAGAACTTGCACCTCTTTTCTGGAATGTAAAAGATCACAGAAAAATACCACCCTCATAAGATTAAATAAAAACCAGCGACGTCAAAAGTCTGACGACCTACCTGTAGACTACTTACCTCCTCATAAAAACTAACTATATATGTTTAATTCTAAGTTTAGAGTATTTTCCAATGATTTTAACTAATATCTTTTAAGTTGTCCACAAGACCATAAGTCAGAGCCTTGAAAACTTAAAAATTACCGCAGTCACAACGTTTTAGACTACTGATTTTTAAAAGATGGTGGACACTTTGACAACTAACCATATTGACTCCTTACATTTTCTACACGCAAGAAATCTCGACCCCTGACACTTTGACCTTTAGGACATCTCTACCCCTATTTTGTTTTTTTTTTTGGGGGGGGGGCATCTTTATCCCTTATTTTTAAATCCGAAAACATTGTGGTTATAAGCGTATTATCAAAGGTGTTCATACCGGAAAAATAAACTACTAGCCTCAAGTTTTTTTTTCAGATGCGCTAAGTGAAAACAAATATCCAACCATTTAATTCAATAAAATTAAAAAAAAACAACAACATATGAATACAAAAATAAATGCATGAACAACAAATGCAATATACTACAATAAAATCGTATGAAAAACATGATTGTGAATTTAAAGTACAACAACATCACAAAAATGTACAAAAAAAAAGTATTTACAAACAACGTAACATTTGCCTTTACAATCTACATTATATCTTCGACGCAGTACTATACACTGTAAATTTCATAACTTATTTTAAAAAACATCTTCATGAACAATAAATGGGTCATCATATTGGTCCCAAAGCTATCCTCCCATCCATGTGATGTAAGCCTCCCGCGGAGCCTTCCGACAGCCTCCTCCGACAAAGCCCGAAGATGAAGAGTCACAAGCATCGCCCTATGCAGCAACAGACTTAGAAGCATATTAAACAGCAAGGATCCACGTCCTGCCTAATGAATAAGCCTGCAATGCAAGACGAAAAATAACATGATAGATGTTACAACGCATGTCTATGAAATAGAAATGAGAAATTAAAACATAAATAAAAATGTCAATGGCTTTTTCATACCCCACGAATCAAAAAATGTAATTACTACTAAATTCTGATAACGTTTTTTTTTTAATCTTTACATTTTACTCTACTATATTTAGCACAGCCTTGTACAGTTTAGTAACCAGAAAACATCAATGCAAATTTTCTACAATAAATAAGAAGTTATAGTAAAGAGGGGGATGAGTAACCTGGGGTTACCTGCTGGTTACCAAAGAAATAGAAGGGTTACTAGTAACCAGAAAACATCAGTGCAAAGTCTTTAAAAAGACACATTATGTTTAAGTGTACATGACAAAAACTGATATTATAATTCGGTTACCAAAGACATAGAACAAGTTACCCCGGTTACCAAAGACATATAAAGGTTTCAAATACACTCAATTGTGCGGAGGTGCACTTTTTGTGCCATATCTACACCCTTGTGTCTTTGTTTGTCAGCACTGGCCATTGTCGGGACTGCTGATAATACTGGTCAGTAGTAGCAAACAACAGCTGTCGCTCTTCGCCCACTCGTACATTGCCCACAAAAAGTCATAATGCAGATACTCGGTGTCCACTTAAACGAAAAAGGAAGAATAACAAACTTAAACAGCCGTATGTAAATGTGCATATGACCAGAATTATCAAATGTGTAATGTGAAACACATTATAATAAACAAATTACTGAATTAACGACGGATTACCTCGATGTCTCGGGAGTTATGTGCCTGGGCTCGTGTCTTTTTGCGAGCACGGTTTATCCGTGGCACAAGACAAACAAGACAGATAGAAGTCGGTCCGATAAAACGCAGTCACCATCTTAACAATATGACCGGAGACAGCGTAGATATCGCGAATGGCGGCCTGTTTGATCTGCAAAAACTGTTGAATTGCTGCCCCACCTCTTAATCGACTACAAAGCCGCTTTCTACTTTTTTTTTTATTTTTTATTTTCTTTTAACTATTTGATCTTAGTCTAAGATCAAATACGGAAAATAAAAGAGAAATAAAAAAAAAATTGCAAAAACTGCCACAAAACAGACATGTTTCACATGAACTGGTGTATTGGTATTTTCGACAAGTGAATGACGTGAAATGTGAGAACAAAAAATATATCCAAGAAGATTATATGTCTTTGTTTAATTTAAATAAATTAATCGAGCCCCGACCAATATAATGTGTTACTTAAACATTTTTCTTTAAAAAAAAATTGGAAAAATACATTTGATAAATGTCTTTATGTTTCATGTGCAATCTGCAGCGCTTTTCTTATTTAAATATGTGATTTTCGTACTTGCTAGTTAGTTTTAAGTATAAAAGCCCCCATATTAGCTTTCAACAAGTATTTTAACATTAATTTGTTATTTCATATTCGTATACCTTGGGTGAACAGCTAACATTCTGAAATTTTCTTTAAATCATAAACAAACAAAATGGCGAAAAAAGATATGTAGTCTTCTAAATAATTTTACTCACCGGTGTTGCGGGTCCAGTGCTTGGTTTCGCTCAGATTCACGGTTCACGACACAAGTCTTAATTGTCAATTTACACATGCAGTTAAACACAAACAATCAAACACTAATTTACGAGATAAGTTAACTCTTGATTACAAAATCTGCATTTACAAGTTGAAGTGCCCAAACAGGTGGGGGTCGAAGTGTCTTAGGGGTCGGAATGACAAGGGGTCGAGATGTCTCGGAATATATGGAACCAAATGGTTAGAGATGTCCTTGTTAAAAATCAGGCCTTTATTTAGTTTTTATAATTATTTAAAATAATGCAAGCGTTCAGACCCCCAAATGTGGAATGATCATACTTTGGCATCCTCTAGGTGCTTCGGATCCTCCCCACTTCCCAGTGAAAAGTTTTCCAGACAGGAAAAAAGATTAATACCTAGTTTATAAAAGTAGACCGGCAGCCGGTCGGGGAGAATATACACGTAGGACTGTCTCCTCGACCGGCTCCGGTCTAGGAGAATATACAGGTAGGACTGTCTCCTCGACCGGTTCCAGAATAAATAATTGATAATAAATTGTGTTTAAGCATAAACATCGGACGCAACAATCGGGAAAAGTTTGGTAAAAATGTTTGTTTGTTTCTTTTATGTAAATGTGTTTTCACATGTGAAATAATAATGGAAGAAATAGTAGCACCAATTGCTTGCACTCTGATGTTTAGGCAATTAAAACTTGTTTAAACTATCAATACTAATTGATCTACTCAGTTTGCAGTTAAATATATATGTCGCAGCAGATTTGTTAAATGCCGCCGTTCACAGGTTTGGTAATTAGCCTATTGTTTGTTGTTACTCAATAAAATACAACAGATATGTCTCTATCATTTGGTCCTTATTATTCTGTGTTGATTCTAGATTGGAATCGTATTTTTAAGTGGAATAATAAACATGGATGTGGGAATATATTTTTTGTTGTAATGTGTTTCCCTAGAATTTTCATTCACCAGTTTTAAAATGGATGACGGAGGTTAAGTTTAGCGAATTGACTTTCAGTTGTATTCATGGGGGAAGGATATTTAAATCAAACGGCGATGAAAAAAAAACACAACCAAATGAAGTATGTACCTTATAAAATTTTGTCATATGCGTCGCGGGGACCACGCACGACTATTAAAATGCTCAATTGCAAGCCGAAATTTTATGAAAGTTTTGCACTATAAAATACAATCAAAACACGTAAATTTACTTATTACTCACATGAGGAGTAGGAAAAAAGGATCCCCATAAAAATGATCTTCGTTTACAATTTCAAGTTTCAAGTTTTATTCATATTATCTCTCAGTTTGTTATATAACAAAATCATGAGAAGTACATAAATATACATAATCAAATAATAATCACATGCGCATGGCAGCTTGCAGAGGACAACGCTTTTTAGGTTTAATGTTTTGTCGTCGTACTGTATTCTTAAAGTTTTTAGTTTATAACATCGTTAATTGAAATTTATTTGAGTGTAAAAATTAAAGTTTGGAATTGAAATTATTATTGTTAAAGAATGTATTTTCTGTTGCATGCACATATGATTATCATTTCAATAGGGTTTACATGTTTGTTACGGACTGAGTACCGGGAAATCAGTCGTTTTAGGTATCAAAACTCTTTTGTATTCATGTGTCACATTTTTAGTTTCTTAAATGCAGTTAAAGTGTTATACTCACATTTGTATGTCACGTGTTCATCCTTTTCTCGAAATAAAAGATTTTCATTCAAGTTTTGGAGTAATGCGCTAATAATCCAGATGTATGTTGAGGCTTTTTGTGACAGACGTTTGTAAAAAGATTTTAAGCGTGCATCTAGTGCAAGCAAACGGACGCTAAAATATATAAGATTGAAATGACTGAAGATTTCTCGCTCACAATCATTTTGATAGTGTCACTTACAGTGAAGGCTGTAGTTATTTGGAAGATATAAGTTTGAATATAAGTTTTGACATGATTAAACAATGTGTCAGCCCAAAGTCCCTTCCAGCCGGTATGTGTGAAATCAGCCCGAGTAATCGTGAAATACATTTTGCTGGCAAAAAGTACGTGTATTGAGAAAAATATGTTTTACAACGGTAAAAGTTCAAATAAGCGAAAACTTTTTTTTTATTTCATTTAAAAATATTTTGAAAGTTATCATAAAAATTATCTAATGGTAGTTCGTATATGTTATTTTTTCATTCCTTATCAACCTTTACAGACTAAGCTAATGCCGCAATCCCAATGTTTTACTGAGAAAACTGATGAAGTAACATAAAACAAAAGGAGCCGGTCGAGGAGACAGTCCTACGTGTATATTCTCCTCGACCGGCTTTGCCGGTCGAGGAGACTCTGAGTCTCCTCGACCGGGCACGGTCGAGGAGACACTTCCAAAAAAGTAATTCATATTAATCAACAAAACTTACGATTATTTGAATCTTTTATCCTCATTCGAAGAGGTGTGCTCCTGTGAATAAAGGAGGAAACTAAATAACAGAAACAATATCAGTGAATGTGGCATTTTTTATGATTTTGTATAATAAAAGGGAACTGCGTTACATATTTTCTGTCTGTAATATTTTTTTTGCCCATGGGAGCGGCCGAAGGGGAGGGCTTTACTGGAAGGGTACCAAAATATGATCCTTCCATTTGTTCCAACCCATGAGGATAGCATTACTTTTAAAGCCCCGAGGCAGGGTGGGCAGGGCCAGGGGCAGGAGGGTAATATCTAGAACATCATTATTCTTCTTGCCACTACGATAAAATGAATGTTATCTAGGAGATTAGTTCAAGTGCATTTACACACGTAAAACATACCTATGTGTACAAAAACTAAATATATTTCGAATTATAAACAATCTACAATAAGAAAACATACCGAAAACATTGCCACAAACTTATTGTTTACATTACATAATTCTTCAATGGAGTGTTGTACATTTACACCGGTTGAAACTTGTAAAACTAATTTTGATTCGATAAAGTGTATGTAACGTATTGCACGATTGGTTAATGTCAACCCAGTGAAACTAGACTTTGGACATGTAAACATTGTCCTTTTACACAAATAAGGAAGTATGTCATTCATAATTTCTATCATGTGCTAATCAAGAATATTGACTTTTATTTTAAAAAGTGCTCGACAAGTTTCGATCTGATGTAAAGTGTCCCGAAATTTGAGATGTAACACATTTTCGCGATGTTGCTTTCCTACACCATTTGTATAGGAGATGAACCAGGGTCCATTTTAGTATTTATGCAATCAATAGACTCCTAATGAACGATATATTATTTGATCAATGATGATTTACAACTTCCTGGGTGACAAAGAACAATATATCATAATATACTCTATGATCTTCAGCACGGCTTTCGTGAAAGACGCTCTTGTGAAACACAACTTATTGAACTAACTGACTATCTAACCAATAACATTTCTTCAGGCAAACAAACTGACCTAATTTTACTTGACTTTAGTAAAGCTTTCGATAAGGTAAACCACCTAAAACTTCTCTATATCCTTCAAGAATATGGTGTGTCTACTCAAATACTCAAATGGACTCGCTCTTTCCTCATAGGCAGAAGCCAAAAAATCATACGAGACGGTGAATGCTCAACAGAACTCCCTTTAACCTCTGGAGTATCCCGTGGCTCTGTCCTTGGTCCTCTATGCTTTCTCGTCTTTATAAACCAACTTCCTTCTTCTGTTTCTAAATCCCAAGTCCGGCTATTTGCTGATGACACTGCCATCTACCTAACCATCAACTCTTTGGCAGACTCACTAATGCTACAACAAGATCTTGACAAGATGCAGGCATGGGAGAAGGCGTGGGGCATGGAATTAAACCCCTCAAAATGTCTAGTCTTACACATTACTAAAAATAAACATGTCAATAAAAACAAATATTATCTCCACGGTCAAGCACTTGAATCTGTTACACATGCAAGTTACCTAGGGTTAGATCTTTCTTCTGAGCTTAATTTTAACACTCACATAGCAAGAATTACAGCTAATGCTAATAAATCCCTAGGCTTTATCAAAAGAAACATAACAACCTAGAACCAAAAAGTCAAAGAACTGGCATACAAGACCTTGGTCCGGCCCCAGGTTTACGCATCTACTGTCTGGAACCCATACACCAAGACAAACATCCACAAAGTGGAAATGGTCCAGAGGCAGGCAATAAGATGGGTTAAACAAGACTACTCTCCTCTTTCCAGTGTCACGACTATGCAGGGGGAGCTGGGCTGGAGGTCCTTAGAACATCGAAAGCTTGATGCTATAATGTATTATAAAATATACCATAACATTGTAGCAATAAACCTCCCTTCTTACATAAAAAGACCAAACAGACAAACCAGGCACATGCATCCCCTCTGTTTTAGACAGATTCAGGTCATGTCAGATTATCACAAGTCTATCACAAGTTCTCATTTTTTCCTCATAGTATCACCCTCTGGAATAGACTTCCCGTTAATATTGTAACCCTGTCTGATCTTGAGCATTTCAAGCAGGCAGTGGCTGGGATCCAATACTAGTCAGGTATTCTTTGTTTTCATCTCTTTTACTTTTAATCCCCATTAAATCTAGCACTCACTAACATTTTAACACTTGTCTTGGCATCCAAGATCACAATTCTTGACTTTATTCTTTCACAACCTTACTAACACTTCTGACGTGCACCAAGTCCTGTCAGTAACACTCGAAAGAGGAGTAGACAGTATTCAGAGATAGATAGATATCAAAATTATGCAGAGAGCGATGATATGAAATTTTATTGACTTGAAAGTGTCTCATCGACCTGGTTGGTGACATTTCATAATTCTTTAGTCCAACTTATTGTGCGCAAAGAGCGCTTTTCTATATATATACAATGACTGCCCATGTTGCACAACCCAGTAAGCATTCAGAACAATGCAGAAAAGTTTTCTTCTATGTCCTAGGGACAAGAATCTGTGTCACCAACTTCAACATCCTCAATTTGAAGTTCAAAAAATACCAGAGGATAAAAAAGCTTTTGTGGGATTTCTCCATATCTAAAACTTGCACTAAATTCAGTCATCATGTCTAACATCTCCTGTACATAGATATGGCTCGTTTCTGAGTATTTTTACACCATATGGTATTTTTGTAACCAGTAACAATTATTCTCAACTCAAGTAACAAAAAGGCACAACTAGGATAAGTGAAACTATATTTAATCATTTATCTGGGATATTATTTTGTGACCATAGGTAACACAAGGAACAAAAGGTAACAGCCTTATATACTTCAAGTAACAAGAAGGGCACAAACTGAAAACAGTCAATTTATAATAAAAGATAATCTGCTTCTCATTTCTGTGACCATAGGTAACACAAGTAACAAAAGGTAACAGCCTTATATACTTCAAGTAACAAGAAGGGCACAAACTGAAAATGGTCGATTTAAAATAAAATATAATCTGCTGCTCATTTCTGTGACCATAGGTAACACAAGTAACAAAAGGTAACAGCCTTATATAATTCAAGTAACAAGAAGGGCACAAACTGAAAACAGTCAATTTATAATAAAAGATAATCTGCTTCTCATTTCTGTGACCATAGGTAACACAAGTAACAAAAGGTAACAGCCTTATATACTTCAAGTAACAAGAAGGGCACAAACTGAAAATGGTCGATTTAAAATAAAATATAATCTGCTGCTCATTTCTGTGACCATAGGTAACACAAGTAACAAAAGGTAACAGCCTTATATAATTCAAGTAACAAGAAGGGCACAAACTGAAAACAGTCAATTTATAATAAAAGATAATCTGCTTCTCATTTCTGTGACCATAGGTAACACAAGTAACAAAAGGTAACAGCCTTATATACTTCAAGTAACAAGAAGGGCACAAACTGAAAATGGTCGATTTAAAATAAAATATAATCTGCTTGTCATTTCTGTGACCATAGGTAACACAAGTAACAAAAGGTAACAGCCTTATATACTTCAAGTAACAAGAAGGGCACAAACTGAAAACAGTCAATTTATAATAAAAGATAATCTGCTTCTCATTTCTGTGACCATAGGTAACACAAGTAACAAAAGGTAACAGCCTTATATATTTCAAGTAACAAGAAGGGCACAGACTGAAACAGTCAATTTTAAATTAAATATAATCTGCTGCTCATTTCTGTGACCATAGGTAACACAAGTAACAAAAGGTAACAGCCTTATATACTTAAAGTAACAAGAAGGGCACAAACTGAAAACAGTCAATTTATAATAAAATATAATCTGCTTTTCATTTCTGTGACCATAGGTAACACAAGTAACAAAAGGTAACAACCTTATATACTTCAAGTAACAAAAAGGGCACAAACTGAAAGCATTCAATTAATATTAAAATATAATCTGCTTCTCATTTCTGTGCCCATAGGTAACACAAGTATCAAAAAGGTAACAGCCTTATATGATTCAAGTAACAAGAAGGGCACAAACTGAAAATGGTCAATTTAAAATAAAAGTTAAATTGCTTGTCATTTCTGTGCCTCTAGGTAAATCAAGTAACAAAAGGTAACAGCTTTATATATTTCAAGTAACAAGAGGGGCACAAACTAAAATTGGTCAATTTAAAATAAAAGTTAAATTGCTTGTCATTTCTGTGCCTCTAGGTTACACAAGTAACAAAAGGTAACAGCCTTATATACTTCAAGTAACAAGATGGACACAGACTGAAACAGTCAATTTAAAATTAAATATAATCTGCTGCTCATTTTCTGTGATCATAGGTAACACAAGTAACAAAAGGTAACAACCTTATATACTTCAAGTAACAAGAAGGGCACAAATTTAAAACAGTCAATTTATAATTAAAGATAATCTGCTTTTAATTTCTGTGATCTTAGGTAACACAAGCAACAAAAGGTAACAACCTTATATACTTCAAGTAACAAAAAGGGCACAAACTGAAAGCATTCAATTAATATTAAAATATAATCTGCTTCTCATTTCTGTGCCCATAGATAACACAAGTAACAAAAAGGTAACAGCCTTATATACTTCAAGTAACAAGAAGGGCACAAACTGAAAATGGTCAATTAAAAATAAAAGTTAAATTGCTTGTCATTTCTGTGCCTCTAGGTAACACAAGTTACAAAAGGTAACAGCCTTATATATTTCAAGCAACAAGAGGGCCACAAACTAAAAATGGTCAATTTAAAATAACAGTTAAATCGCTTGTCATTTCTGTGCCTCTAGGTAACACAAGTAACAAAAGGTAACAGCCTTATATACTTCAAGTAACAAGATTGCCACAAACTAAAAACAGTCAGTTTAGATAAAAAGTTAAATTGCATGTCATTTCTGTGCCCATATGTTACACAAGTATCAAATGGTAACAGCCTTAATTATATACTTCAAGTAACAAGAAGGGCACAGACTGAAAATGGTGAATTTAAAATTAAATATAATCTGCTGCACATTTCTGTGACCATAGGTAACACAAGTAACAAAAGGTAACAGCCTTATATAATTCAAGTAACAAGAAGGGCACAAACTGAAAACAGTCAATTTATAATAAAAGATAATCTGCTTTTCATTTCTGTGACCATGAATGGAGACTGTTTGCTGCATGGGCGAACAGTCTAGATCCAGATCAGCCAGCACATCCGTGCCAACTGATCAGATTCTGCACTGTTCGCTTTTTTATTTGTTAGGTTATTTGTGACCAAAATTCGACCAGTGCAGAACCTGATCAGACCTGCCGGCACTGATGTGCCAGCTGATCTGGATCTACACTGGGTGCAAATGCATAAAAGTGCATATAATTATATGGAGAAATGGGTTAAGCATCCACCGAAAGGGTAGCAACAAAAAGTGGCTGCTTAATACTGGTGGCTGTTTAAGAGAGATAAAATAAGAACAACAAGTAAGATTAGGTGGTTGCTGAATGCAGGTGGCGGTCATAACAGGTTCACCTGTATGTTCAAACCTTTCAAAGGACAAAATTCTAGTGATATGTAATTCTATATATGCTTATGGTCAAGTAATGGTTCTTATGCGATGCACATCTTCTCAATGCTCATTAATATTTCAAGAATTATTAAGTTTCCTTTTGCAGTTTTAGAAATATACTGTTGACAGTAGTTTAGAAAAAAATATATAGGGACATAATTCTGTAAAAACACAAAGTTTGGAGTGATGTTTCCTGTGCACTTCACATCTTCAAATTGCCCTAAATATTTTGATTATTAACACCTATAATTTTCCGTTCACATGTATAAAGATATGCTCCAGAAAAGCTTTCTAAATTAAAGCTGAAATTGAGCACATTGTGCCCCACCCCACCCCCACCCACAACTCCTCTTTCCATAGCTGTCAAAATAAAAACAAGATGGATTGTTAAGCATGTTTCATAAACCGATGGACATATTTTTATGATTGATCATTTGTAACTTCGAGGGGAACAGTTTAGATCCAGATCAGCCAACACATCTGTGCTGTCTGATCAGAATCTGAACTTTTTGCTTTTTGCTTAATATGTTATTTCTGGCCAAAATGAGACCAGTGCAGATCCTGATCAGACGGCACAGATGTTCCAGCTAATCTGGATCTACACTGGTCGCACAAGCATAAAAATGCATATGAGAGGAAAGGCTTTAACAAGACCATATGATCAATTTCTATTTCGAGATAATGTGAACATCAAGATATCAAGGTCCCTAGAAAGTAATATACCGGTACATATATTCTTGATGTCTGATATATTTTGTCCTGGAAAGACATTGAAAAGCAGTGACTAGATGCTACCCCAAACTTCATAAGAAGCATTATTATGGATGGTAATACATGTAGTAGTATAATATTATGTTCCAGGCAACAAAAGAGTAGTCCAATTTTCTTTATGAGATTTAATTTAATGGATTCAGAAGCAAGTTAAACGGCAAACAAACTGAAATTTGTGTTACAAGAAACTTCTTTTATTTGCAACAAAAAGTTTTAAAAATATAGTTTACTGAGCAAAAGTAAATAGTACATTGTATTTCAATTATTATATTCTCATTATGGTATTCTCATTCAATGAGAACATTTGAATAGTGTTTATATTACTTAATTTTAGCTGTTTTCAGTTTGATTGATCACTAACATGATCCTTCACTCCAAGAACTGAACAACTGTCTTCCGAAAATCAATTATAAAGAATTTCAATTCACTACAGTAAAAGGGAGGTAAATGTGAATTGCTGGAAATTCTAGCACAGTTCTTTAGGACTAGATTAGGTCAGACGACAGTAATAAGAAATGCCTGTCGCGGATTGGACAATTTTGTCTGGGGACAATTCGGGCTTACTTTATTTTCAGAGACTCATTGGATAAAACTATAGAGAATACAAATAAATATTTGTTTTCAAAAATGTAAAATGACTTTAAAGCAGCATTGCTTTAATTTAACCCGCTCTTGTATGAAATATTACATGTATTTGGAAATATAAGCACAAATTTGCAGCATTAGTTTGGGATTATAAAATTTTAATTCACTAAAATAAATTTGGTCCGCGCGACTAAAAGTGAAAGTAGGATTTCCGAAACGTCACAGAAATCGCGATCGCGCATGATGTGGTCGCGTCTTTAAAAATATATGCTAAATATAGCTACATTATACTTAGCTTCTTAAAAGTTTGTTAACTATAATTTAACATTATCATGGAAAATCCCGTCTATAAGAAAGAATTTGATCAGACCTTTTGTGTTCTGTTAGAGTTTATATATTTGAGTCTATATGGACAAATATGAATTTCCATAGTGTATTCTTACTTAAGTTAAGGGCTGAGGCTTTAATTATATACTTAAAATAAAATTGATTTTTTTTAAACACTGTTTGAAAGGTGATTTGTGGCACTTTAATGAAGTTGGTGCTTTCATTATTTTGGGTTGAAGATTTGTATACATTCTGAGGGTAATTACTTTCAGTTTAAAATGCTGAGAGAATGAGTTGGTTAAGACCCTGATTTCGGGCCATTTTTTATTTGCATAAGAGTGCCACTTTGCAAAGCTGATGTAGTTTTGGAAAAAGTCGTGTTAAATGAATCACAGGACTGAGGACTAAATCTTATAAGTTAAGTCTATGGGAAACTATCTAGTGGTCTCTGACTTATTCATTTACTGATGAATGTTTTTGGATTTTATCTACCATTGGAACTTGAGAAATTGTTTGCTTTCTAATACATGTGAATATTTTTTAGAACCAATGACTTCCTCCTGAAACCCTTATTACTAAAAGCAGAAGGATAACTCAGTTGTTACTTTAGATTTTTAAGAAAATTGTATTACTTGGCAAGTTTTGCAGAAATCATATTGGTTCTAAGAAAGAATTTTGAATTTTTTTCTAATTTTGCAAAATTAGAGATAGGGGAGTGGATACTTTTTGTTTTTGCTGAGTATGCAAGATGGAAGAAATATTTTTTAAAATTCTTTTGTTAATTTCATCTGGACCCACTGCTTTAGTTAATTACCTACATTAAGAGATTTTAAAGTGGATGTTATGTCATTGGGAGTAATTATTATGTTTTCTAATGTGCTTTTTACACATGTGACTTGTTCATTTGGTAATTGTTTGATCATAATTAGTTATGTCAGGGCGTGTGACTTTTCTTATGGGAAAACAAAACCAACACGTTAGCGACAGTGAGGCCATCTCGGGCCTCTTTCTATTCTCAGGCACCCTAACAACACTACCTGTTGCATTTGTGTTACAGTGCACTGGGTAAATGTTTGATCATAGTTTAACATTCTCCTTTTTTTCTTATAAGTTAAAGCCGTATTAGGCATAACGCTAGAATTATACTATGTCATGTTAGTTTTGACACATATCTCTTAGGAATATGTTCCCTTTCAACTTGGAGTGAAAATTGGATATAGAATCTCAAACTAATTTTGTTTAAAATTTAATATTGTCTTTTACTATTGTAATTTTTGTCCACATATTGGTTCTTTCTTTTACCACTTACAACATATTCAAACTATAAAATAACAACAAAACAGTATACTATGTGAACTTGTTCTTAAAATATGGGAATGGATGTTTACAAAAATTAAATGTTCTATAGAAGAAACAATCTTTCATAATTAATAAATGAATTTTTTTCTTTCTCTCTCTCTGTTTGCTGAATTAAAGCAGGATTTTTATACCAGGATTATTTGTTTATCAGCTCTGCTATAATAAGGGTTCACAGGGTAAGAACATACAAAAAAGCATCATGGAAAAATTCTCTAGTTTATTCTTAAAAGATAGTAGCTTTCCGGCTTGTTATTAATATGTTTAATTCAGTCACTGTAATTTTTCAACAAGTCTTTCTTAATTCTTACATATAGAATGGCTGTGTAAATTTAATTTTGATGTGTATGTGATGTCTTATCCTTGTCTGTACATATATGAGACTATATTAATAAATTTAAAATAATATTTTTCTTTAAAATTCTGCTGAATAAAACCTCCTTCTTTAAATCAGTTATGAATCATTAGAAATATTCTTTTGTTTTCAACTTTCCTCTGGCTTTAAAAATCATTTCAAAGCACTTATTGAAGTTGTCAGAACCAAATAAATTTGTTTCTTAAAACAACCTTTGGAACATTAAATAGTATATTTAATACATGTATATATTATATCAGTTCCTTAAAACAACACTTCTACCCTCAATTAGCACATCTTTAGTCTCTTACAAAGTGAACTTCTTATCTTCAAAAGGACCCCCAGCTGATAAGACCTGTGTCTTGCTGATAAGATTATGTAACATGGTCATAAAACACAAGGCACTTTACTATATTAGCATAACATGAAAACTGAGCAGTGATTGGTTGAAAATACTTTGATGGGTGTGTTTAGAGGAATATTATCATGCTAAACAATGAATACATTCCTAAAAGGGAGTAATTATGCAAATTAGTTAAGTTGCTGTTTATGAACTTAAATCATGGTAGAATGTATTAGTTTTTCAAAAATGATCTGTTTAATGACAACATGGACTTTTGTTTTCAATCCCAAGTCTTATGTTTAAACCTGGGTTAGAATCTAACATTGTAGCCCAGTTTAAACTTTTTTCATGAACAACACAAAGGCATATTAATAGCAAATTAAATCCATTATCTGTATCAGACCCTTAGATTTCAGAATAACTGCAAATTATTGCTTGCAATTTATTTTGAAAAGTGATATGTTCTACAGCTTCATATTTTGTGCAGCTTAAAATAAACAACAATATTTTATTTTTTCACAGTATGTGATAAATATGCATGATCAGAGCTACAGATCAAATGTTGATGCAAGGGTTTGGATGTAAAGGGTATTTTACCAAAGTGAAACAGTACTACAATAATTACAACTGTTCCTTCATAATAATATTTAGAACATGATATGACAACTACTATAGAATCAAAGCTTAAATGTCTTGTAGGGCTTTACATTTGCTAAGTAAATGTGAAAATAGATGAGCTCTTTATCACCTTTTTTTGAAAATTCATTCTGTCTCATCTTTTTCTCTGATATAGTCTACATAATATGCATTAAGTATAGATCCAGGGACCAGCTCAACCATGTTGGTTCAGCTGGTATATATGACATGGATCTAAACAGATGTGCCAGCTGATCTGGATCTAAACTGTTCGCCCGTGCAATAAAGGTGTATCTATGGAGGAAAGGGTTAGTCTGAATTAATTTGAGAAAGTTTAAAAAATATTATGATCTGTTATATTTTCTGTGGTCTAGCAATAATATTTCCAGAATCCTTGATCGTTTTGATAATTGTTCCAGGCCCACTTATTGATGCAAAAAAGGCAAGTTTTCCCTATAAAGTTAATTTTCAAATCAAATAAGGCTGTCTGTGTGATTGCACCAAACAAGTGGCTTACTTATGGGTTCTCTTCAGTCTTCATTGCTCGGGTAGGAGAATTAAAAAAAATCAACATGTTTAACCTCATTTAGTGTTTGAATTTATATTTGTCCAATGAAGTTGCAGTATTTGTCAAATTGTTAGGAATTAACATCTATCAATCAGTACTTAGAACTGCATCACTGAATGGTTTACACAGTAAATGAATTCATTAAATAAACTACCATTTTCAGTTTGTGCCCTTCTTGTTACTTGAAGTATATAAGGCTGTTACCTTTTGTTACTTGTGTTACCTATGGTCACAGAAATGAGAAGCAGATTATCTTTTATTATAAATTGACTGTTTTCAGTCTGTGCCCTTCTTGCTACTTGAAGTATATAAGGCTGTTACCTTTTGTTACTTGTGTTACCTATGGTCACAGAAATGAGAATCAGATTATCTTTCATTATAAATTGACTGTTTTCAGTTTGTGCCCTTCTTGTTACTTGAAGTATATAAGGCTGTTACCTTTTGTTACTTGTGTTACCTATGGTCACAGAAATGAGAATCAGATTATCTTTCATTATAAATTGACTGTTTTCAGTTTGTGTCCTTCTTGTTACTTGAAGTATATAAGGCTGTTACCTTTTGTTACTTGTGTTACCTATGGGTACAGAAGTGAGAAGCAGATTATCTTTTATTATAAATTGACTTTTTTCAGTTTGTGCCCTTCTTGTTACTTGAAGTATATAAGGCTGTTACCTTTTGTTACTTGTGTTACCTATGGTCACAGAAATGAGAAGAAGATTATATTTTATTATAAATTGACTGTTTTCAGTTTGTGCCCATTTGTTACTTGAAGTATATAAGGCTGTTACCTTTTGTTACTTGTGTTACCTATGGTCACAGAAATGAGAAGCAGATTATATTTTAATATAAATTGAATGTTTTCAGTTTGTGCCCTTTTGTTACTTGAAGTATATAAGGCTGTTACCTTTTGTTACTTGTGTTACCTATGGTCACAGAAATGAGAAGCAGATAATTTTTTATTATAAATAGACTGTTTTCAGTATGTGCCCTTCTTGTTACTTGAAGTATATAAGGCTGTTACCTTTTGTTACTTGTGTTACCTATGGGTACAGAAGTGAGAAGCAGATTATCTTTTATTATAAATTGACTTTTTTCAGTTTGTGCCCTTCTTGTTACTTGAAGTATATAAGGCTGTTACCTTTTGTTACTTGTGTTACCTATGGTCACAGAAATGAGAAGAAGATTATATTTTATTTTAAATTGACTGTTTTCAGTTTGTGCCCATTTGTTACTTGAAGTATATAAGGCTGTTACCTTTTGTTACTTGTGTTACCTATGGTCACAGAAATGAGAAGCAGATTATATTTTAATATAAATTGAATGTTTTCAGTTTGTGCCCTTTTGTTACTTGAAGTATATAAGGCTGTTACCTTTTGTTACTTGTGTTACCTATGGTCACAGAAATGAGAAGCAGATAATTTTTTATTATAAATAGACTGTTTTCAGTATGTGCCCTTCTTGTTACTTGAAGTATATAAGGCTGTTACCTTTTGTTACTTGTGTTACCTATGGTCACAGAAATGAGAATCAGATTATCTTTCATTATAAATTGACTGTTTTCAGTTTGTGCCCTTCTTGTTACTTGAAGTATATAAGGCTGTTACCTTTTGTTACTTGTGTTACCTGTGGGCACAGAAATGAGAAGCAGATTATATTTTATTATAAATAGACTGTTTTCAGTTTGTGCCCATTTGTTACTTGAGGTATGTAAGGCTGTTACCTTTTTGAGATGGAGAGTGTTTTTTTTCTTTTGCCCACCATTCCTACATGTTACCTTTTGTTACTTGAACAATGTGTTTTTGTTACTGGTAACAAAAATATCAGGGTGTGTAAAAGTACCCAAAAATGAGCCATATATGTTA
The DNA here is from genome assembly GCA_038501625.1 of Corbicula japonica. NCBI lineage: Eukaryota > Metazoa > Mollusca > Bivalvia > Venerida > Cyrenidae > Corbicula > Corbicula japonica. Next base: position 2,629,133 of record JAZAYU010000035.1, read on the forward strand.
AAGTTCTGCAGAGACTGCTTGGGGCTATGCATTTTTTTTATAATCTTAATGTAAATCTTGAATCCTGAAAAATTCTCTTTTTTCCTAGGAATGAGCTCCTCATCCCCTGACCATGGCTCTGAAGATGCTTGTTTTCATGGAATTTATTCCTACTGCTTTAAAGACAATCAGAAATTCATGGAAGGATGGAGGAAGGTTCAACAAGCAGTTCCAGATGACAAGCTCTATAACTCTTTGATTAAAGCTCAAGTCTTCTTCTATTCTAGGTAAATCTGAATCAACATTTTATCATGGATTAGTTGACAGAGAGTATATGCTTCAATAGAACTGTATCTATTTAGGACATAGTACTGCATAGCTTCAACATCATCCTATACAATTGTTCACAGAAATTTGTAACGTGTTAATTGTTAACTAATTATTTTAACACTTTACTCTATGGCTGATTTCCCAAACGCCACCTGTATAGTTCCAGGTCAGCATGCACATTTCACTGTCCACACTTTGATCAAAAATTACCATAAAAATCCTTTTAAATGCCCCCAGGTGTGTAAAATTTTCTAAAAGGGGGGCACTCATTATTTATATTAATTATTTTTATACTAATATTAATAGATTGTGAAGGATATTGGTGAACAACTATTGATAAACTCATTTTTTCCTTAAAAAATATTGGGGGGGGGGGGGTCTTTATTAGGGGAGGGGCGTTTAATAGGAGCTTTACAGTCTCTAATAAATCTAAAAGTGCAGACTGATCTACACTGCTCACACAGGGGATATAACCTGCGTCTGTGGAGGGTTAAAATATTATTTGGAAGTTTTAAAGGGTTAGATTCACTATGGCTCAAAAGTCACCTACGATATAAAAGTTTCAAATTGGTTTACTGTAGTCTGTATTAAGGATTGAATCGATAGTTGATGGTTTCCATTAGGGTATGGAAAACAGTTGGGTTGTTTAAAGTGTGTGAAGCCCGAAGGGCTTCAAGTGTACTTTAAACAATCCAACTGTTTTTCATACCCAAATGGAAACTATCAAATATTGATTCAATCCTTATATTTACACTCATTAATAATCTCTTTAATACAGAAATAACTAGAAGAATTCGTGATATTACGGCTTTTTCGAATGGCTCTTGGAACAGCTAGATTGACGACAAAGTGAATGACGGCACGCTTTTTTCGCAGCAACTTGTGCCATAAATTGCGTGCACGGTGACGTCACACGTCAAAACATCGTGCAACGTCCAATAAATTGTTAACGGCTCTACAGTAGCCACGCCTTTTAAACTATTACGCACACTGTTCACCATTGGAAATTATGATTCGTTAGGTGGATAAGACTTTATCGTAGAGAATGAAGTTGAAGTGTAAATATCATCACTTGAATCCATACTTTCTTAAATGGTTGTTTTCTTTAAGTGATAAGAAGCAAAGATGAACTTAATAAATAACCAAAATCTTAAAAAAATATATATGAGTTTTGAAATTTGAAAATATTAAATATTTTCACTCGCAAATTTCCGAAACACTGGTGATTTTCAATTAAAGCAAAGGCATTGACCGCAATGATTATAGCACTTTTAGTTGTATTAAGCCATGGTGAAATTGTGGACAGCATAATGTTCTAGCATTTTTTTCTTTTAAAACATTGAGAACTTAAAAAATTATGATTTGTTGCATATTTTACCAATGTTTGGAGTTTAAATGGCGCATTATTAAACGGCTTCAGCAGTGCTTGATAACAGACTCAGGCGCGTAGGAGCGATTTGAACATTGGGGCCGCGGAAGAGATGATTTTGGCTGCATAATATTATCATTGATATGTCGATATAATATGTTTTTATTTTATTAAACAATTCTTTGTAGTAATTGGTGTATATATAAAACGTTTAAAATCATGATATTCGAGTACTAAACTACTGCAATCAACAATAAGATCACGGTTCGTAAATTAGACGTCTATTCTTTCAATAATACATAGATGCAAAATGCATCTCCAAATGCAAAAGTAATAATTGTACAAAGATCTGATACTTAACCAATGTTCTTACAACACCGATCATAAAATTTTAATTTTTCCGCATATTATTGGAGTGCACAGTTCAAATTTTGAAACACATGAAGAACTATTATTTTTGCATCATTTTATGAAAATGTCATTAAAATCCCCCTGTGCATTCATAAACCAGCGACATTTTATCGAGGTGAGTCTTACACCAAAGGACACAAAATTGACCTCAGCGCTTGTCAATCGACTAAATCTGCTGAAACATCTTCTGTGTAACAGACTAAGCAAATGCGTTATTACAGAATTACTTAGATTTGTTCAAAACTACGGAAGAATCCATATTTAAATAATGAGACATGAATTTTCGTTAACAGATGCTATACCCGCTAAGATTTTGTGACTGGTCTTTATCCCTACTTTTATTAATTGCCTGTGGTATCGAAACGGATGTTGCCCTGAAATTTTATGATTCTGAAAATGATGTATCTTATTATTTTCCAAGTTTGGAGAGTATACTCGGAATACGTGCCGAGAAATAAAAAAATGTGATCGATGTAGTTAGATCATTGGTTAAGTGTATAATATAATTTTGAGCACTTTCTTGAACCCGAGTGTTAGTACATGTGTTAGATTTTAACCCAGCATGAACTTTGCCAATTATGGTCTTCAAATACGACATTATGTCGCGCTACTTATTTCGATACATTTAAATGGGATTAGCTCCTTATTAAAGCTTTCAATCGGTACCTACATTTGGGCGTTGGTTTAACACCCTGAGGCAATATCGCCACACATCACCGTTTCCTTGACTTTGACACTTGACAGTATATTAGCTAAGCAGATACAGATGTTTAGGTGAAAACGACGATATGACAAACTTTAACTGTTTATAAAACGAAACGGCAGAATCGCCATAAAACCGTATTTTAAAGTCTTTGCCGCCAGGGCCGCAACTTACCGAAATATTGGGGCCGCGACCGCGGCTCCTGCGGCCCCTGCTCCTACGCGCCTGAGACTATTAAATAATTATAGCTTAGCATTTTTAATTTATTCTCAATTACCCCAATTACGATGTAGATGTAAATTTGACTTTAATTTCAGGGAAGTTAACACTGTAAATTTTGCCCAGTATTGTACATGGCTTGCACAGAAACAACTTAAAGTCAGAGACTTTGGTAAGAAAGGCTTATCAGTTATTTATTTACTTTATGAATAAGTGCAAGAGACTAGCCTTTTATCCGTCTTTTTACTACGTATATAGGGGTTAAATGACATGTGCGACTAGTCTAAATAAGTCATCACATCTGTGCCATCAAATCTGGATCTACACTGTGTGCTTCTTGGTCAGAAATAACTTAAAGAATCTAAAAGTGAACAGTGTAAATTCTGATCAGATGGCACAGGTAACAGCTATGCCTCATAAAGTAAAGTGTTAAGATTTTCCTGTTGGATTTCACAGTCATTCCACATACATGTTTTTCATTTCCTGAACATGACTATTTCATCCTTTTTAATTTCTCTACTTTATTTCAGATTATCTTATTGCAAGAGTTGATCGTGAATTTACTGGTAAGAAACCTGAGGACACTGAAAAGGGTGTGCATGAGTCAATCAGATTGAACACAGCCAAAATAAGTTACACACCAAATGCAAACTCTACAAACATAGAGAATACCAATGCAAGTGGTGGCGGAGAAGCTAACACAGCTGTGGAAAGTGCTAACAAAACAAGCATTATAGACAGTGATGACGCAAGAGCTACACTACAAGGTTTTAATGCTGAAGATAATAAAAATACTGAAAAGTTTAAAAGTATTGATAACAGAATAGAGTTCTCAGATGATGATAATAATATTAGTGAGGTGGCTAAACAACCGGCCAACTTTATGGAGTTGATTGAAATGATCCAAAGCGGAATGAAACTTCCAGACACAGAAGATTTGAACATTGAGCCCCTAAATGAAGACCCCACACCATGCGACATTTCAAGACCAAATAAACCATGGGAAGTTTCCTGATATAAATATTATGCCATATATATATATGGGTTTTATCATGTGTGACCAGCATAGATCCAGATTAGTTGGCACATCCATGCCATCAGATCTGTAGTGTATCTTCACTGGCGACGGTTCTTGGTCAGAAATAACCTAATGATTCAAAAAGGAACAGTGCAGATCCTGATCAGATGGCACAGACTGCCAGTTGATCTGTGTCCAAGGTTATAAAACTGAGCATGGAAACCAGTCTCAAATCTCAAGCATCTGATTGGCTGAAATGGCGACCAGTCGCCATTTCAGCCAATCAGATGCTTGAGATTTGAGACTGGTTTCCAATCTCAGCTTTATAACCTTCAGACCTGGATGTGCACTGTTGCCCATGGGGTAACAGCCATATTCCATGGAGTAAAGGGACTAATCATTGTATAGAATTGTTATTGTTATCATTATTTTTAAGAAGTAAAATTGATGTTTGTTTGTGTTTTGTTCAATGGCATTAAGTCCAGAAAAATACAATGCAATCTAACAGTTCTTGAACAAAATACATCTTGGCTGAAATCTTGATAATTATACAAATGTGAAATATGCATATCAGGAATTGCAATATTCAGAAGACACAGCCTCCTCATACAGCCAAGAAGATGAGAAAGAGAGAGCATGGTTTAATTTCAAAACGGGCACCTGAAAAATAAAACAAAAATGAGAACCTGATGGGTTACCATCTTGAAACAGTCAGTGGCAATTTGTTTTGCCAAAGAGGGATTAAACCAGCTTCTAGGGTGCACCAACCTCATACTCGCCCCAACAGGTTTTCATCTGAACAAACAAGTACAAGTTGTCTTAGTGAAAAAACTTCAACCCCCGTCACACAACCCATTGTTCTTGGCTTTCATTTGTTTTAGAGCATTTATTCATCATTAATCATCATCTATCATCAGAAAATTGTGTTCAGAAAGGTAGATATAAATGATAATATCAGTTGGTCTCTAAATGGAATAGATTTTAACATTCTAGCTCGACTATTCAAAAAGAATAGGGGAGCTATCCTACTCAACCTGGCTTCAATGTCCACATCAGTGTTGTTGAACCCTTTCCTCCATATATAAGCATTTTTACACATGTGCGACCAGTGTAGATCCAGATCAGGCGGCACCCATTAAAATCAGAGTTATAGCACCTAAAGCATTTCAATATAATGCATTCAGCATGTAATCTTGTGTTAGAAGCAGGGTTGGCAAAATGCCGGCAAATATGAGTATTGTCCATGCCGGTGGTATTTACCGGTATTTACTGGCATTTACTGGCAAATACTGGTCATTTGAATAGACCAGTCTGAAATTTATAAAATATTACCTATTATCAGCATTCATATAGATAATTTAAAGTTTACCTATCAATTGCCATTATATTTTGACTTAAGTTTAACACTTTAATCACTTTATCCATAATAAATAAAAATTTAAGTACTGAAAAAGTGGTCATTTGAATTGACCACCTATGAAATTTATACAATACTATGTATCCCTTATAGTCAGCATGTGGACAAATTCAAAATTCAATTATTAACAATAATGGATTCAGCATTTTAGAGGGTTAATTTTAATTATAAACAAGTAATGTACACAACTTACAATAAATATAAATGAATACAATAACAAATAAGGTTAGATACAAAGGAGCCTCTGTCTACCAGTCAATCTCTTCTTTCCCCTTAAGATATCTATAACAGAACACCAGTTTGGCAGGTTTCTGCAGTCATACCAATACACAACCACTTACTTGCACCTAGACAAATTGTATAGGTTATTTATGACAATTTACTGTTGCCTTTGTTGCCTAGGTTCTAAGTAAAAAAAAAGACAGTTCTTATTTATTTCTTATTTAAGAAGATTTATTTTTACTTTTAAGTGCTTAAAGTGATCTCCTGATCAATATGAAATTTAATTAAAATATCTGAGTAACTTAATTATTATTATGATTATAAATTAATAACAGTCAACAAGGGCGGATCCAGGATTTTTTTCCAGGGGGGGTCCAAGCCCAAATGATGACTTTAAATGTGTTATTTATCCATGGTCAACTAAGTTAAGATTTCTGCAGTATTTTAAGGCAAGAACACTCATCTGTGTAGTATTTGCCAGTATTTTCCAGTATTTGCCACTTTGGGGAGTATTTTCCAGGGCGGTAAATACCGGTAAATACCACTGGTAAATACCGGGGGTGGTATTTACCGCCCAACCCTGGTTAGAAGTAATGAGTCACAGTCATGAAACTTTACAGACGTTTACCTTCAGGTGTAGTTGTGCACCGGGTGTTTTATTTCCTGCCATACCCATAAAAAACAGAGTTATGGCCTCTTATGTATTTCCGTATAACACATTTGCCATGTTATCTTGTATCGCATGAAAGTTATCCACAAAAGTTATAATGTCTCTGATTTTCTAAATATCACATAGATTTCTGATTCACAAAGATGTATAATAATCACATAGATTTTTATTTCTTAATTATCATGTTATCAATATGTCCCTTTTATTTTAATCAAATTGAGAATGTGGGGCTTAAGGCCCTTGTGATATAATTTGCATAAATGACATACAAGTGACATAGTACAATATAAATTACTATGGAAACAGATTGTGAGTTCACACAGACCTAATAATTAGTTGCCAAAAGTTTTGAAAGTAAAGATAATGGAATTAAGTCTTTTTAGAAACAATGACACAAAGAAATGTATCTAGCTGCCATGCCATAAAGATTATTGTAAGATATACAATTAAGGAGTCCAGAGCTTGTCTGATTTGCATAAAGTTGCTGTGGCATTTACAATCTTCTTTTTACTGATTAAATAAACAAAGTGTCAAAGAAGTCTCTTGCTGACCAAGCCCATAAGTGTTTCAATTATAATCAATTAGGCTGTAAAATAAATTGCAATTTTAAATATGATAAACATTTTTTGAAGAGTTTAGGTCAAATATTTGTAATGCAAAAAATAGCAGCATAATAGTAGTACGTTAGTGTGATCGGATTATCTGTGCCTAAGGTTATAAAACTGAGCATGGAAACCAGTCTCAAATCTCTAGCATCTGATTGGCTGAAATGGCGACCAGACCAGTCGCCATTTCAGCCAATCAGATGCTTGAGATTTGAGACTGGTTTCCAAACTCAGTTTTATAACCTTAAGCCCTGCAGTGTAGTGGCTTTTTTGACAATTACAACTTAGAGTGGGGGCATCCGTGTCCTATGGACACATCTCTAGTTCTTTAAATCTTTAAATTGCATTTGTTTCAAAAGAATAAAGTAGTCGGGGCCCACTGTCTTCTCAGACAGCTCATTTTTTTTTGTTGTTAGCCTTTGACTTTGTTAACTGTTATACGAGTATAATGACTGAATATTTTTCTCAAATTTACATCCAGTGGTTAGGTTTTCATAAGCTCGTATATTGGGATGTATTACCGAAACACTTGGGGCACCCACAAACATCTGCTGTCCAACCTGAGAAATAATTATGCTAACCAGTATTACTGGTAATCAAAATTGGGAAACATGTTTATAACCATAATAATTATCTTGGTTTGATTCCATAACCAGCAAGATTGCTCAAGTCACTCTGGAGTTGTGGCCCTTTAATTGTTGATACTTCACCAAATAAGCATGCCCACTCTCTAACTAGTCTCTAAAAGGCTTTATCCAATCTTAAACAAGCTAGGTCATAATAGTTATGGCCAAAGTGAAACCGAAAGGTTATCGGAGTTGAGGATGGTGCTATTTCTGTCCATGTAGCATGTTGTAAACTGGTTACATTATATATTTATTTATTGCTTATTTATGATTTCTCAATATAAGTTCTATTCACAAATGTCAGATATTAAGGCCTTTGCCCAATATGCAACATCTGAGATATAGCTGTAACAGTAGTCTACGAGCTTTGAATTGCTGTAATCTAACCTACAGCGCTTTAATCAACTGTGACATGATTCATCGTTTGTCAATGTACGGATTGATACGGAGATTGACGAAGTAGCATCTGAGTCACGTGATACAATGTATCCGGTGCAAAAATGGCGATCATTTTAGTAAAAAATCTTTGCAAAGTTTTTTGCCAGCAAATTGTTGTATTTGCATAGTTTAACAAATAGAATAGTAAGCGGCAATTGCAGTTTGTTTGCAAGCTGTTTTATCTCATGTTTTCATGTTGACTTATTGAGGTGTTGTGGTAAAATCTCGATTATAATACATAAACATTGATGACCCTCATCGACTCTAATTTCTGACACTTCTAGCGTCGGTGAAATGTGATTATAACCGGAATTTTAATGGTAAGTTGTCAAGATATTTAGTGTATGTGTCTATGTATTGAATCTGCATCCCAATTATTGCTGTTCATGGTAACCCTGTTCACTTTGGGATTTTTGCCAGGATGAGGTAGGCCTATGGCAGCAAGTCTCAATAATAAGACTACCAAGCACAGACCCATTTTTAATACTGATTTTTTAATTGATGTCAGTCCTTTATGTCACAACCAGTTATGATCAAAACTGGTGGAAATCGCCCCAGTTTAAATTCTGTTTTTCCCACTGCCACATAAATATTTCAAAGCTTGTAAAATGTACGGTCAAATTTTTGTTATACGAACGTTGATTGTTATTGTTTACATCCGACTATTGACACGCATGCGCAGTACCTAGTTGACAAAATATCGTTTCCGGAACTGTTCTGTAAACCAAGCAATCGCTACACTTGACAAGAATTCTCCTTATTCAGTGCGGAATCATAATCCAACTTTGAGAATCAATCGGTTAGAAAAATTGATAACAAATTTCTCATTAGATTATGTAGGAACAATTTAGTTTTTTCTTTACTACAGTTTTATTTGTTAAACACTCGATAAAAAACCCATAGTACCAATTAATGCAGGGACCGACAAATTCCTAATTTTTTCCAGTTGCCCACTGGGCAAGTTGAATTTTTATCTGGTTGCCCTGAAAATCACGTGAAATTGTAAATCGCAAAAAACAGTTTGTTAAGCAATAACAGTACATCCTATGTTATGAACAAAATACACATTCCTGCCTTAAACATCAATGTATTCAGAATAACACATTATAAATTAATGCAAATTTATTCTGATTGTAAAAATGTGCAGAGTTCACATAACAGTCAAAAATCACAGGTAAATACTGGTAACTCCAAGCTCACACTATTATTTAAGACACAGATTCAAAAAGTATTATATACTGTAGAATTCCATTGAATTTGAGAGTTATTTATACTGTCACATATAAATGACACAGATTGTCATCTTAATCTTAACACCGAGGTCTTCATCATCTTGGTATTCATCAGCCTCAGAAGCCGCTGGTGCTGGACTTGGTACCTCATTCATTTAGTCCTCTGAAAATAACATTATAAATAAAGTGAGGAAAAGAAGCTACGAGATTGTGTGTTTTAATCAATTTAATAATTAGATTTATTATCTCCCTTTTTACTTTAGATTTTCATTGACATGATATAATGATTAGTATATATATGATTTTTGTATCAGGGCTCTCGCTAGACTGAAATTTTAGGGAGAAGTGACTTCTCCCTCAGCTCAGCTAAGGGAGAAGTGAGGAGACTTCAGGGAGAAGTGGGAGACTTCTGTGACAAATGATCAGGGCTCTGCCTAGGCTAAAGATTTAGGGAGTAGTGAGTCGCGACTACTCGCATGCCGCTTTAAACTTTAAAGTATACAAGCATGTTGATTTAAACTGTACTAATATTCAAGTTAGTCGTTTGCAGCAGCAGCACATTTAAAATAGCATGGGGCAAGTTTATTTTATAAAATTTAAATGCTGGTATAAACTGAATAGCATCATGTCATGATAAACTACATGGTATTAACAAATCATATACTTGATAAAAAATCTCTAGCTGATGCTGTTCAGTTCTATTCATAATCAATTTCTGTATTCATTAATTCTTTAATTATTTGCATAGATTTAATATATTTGTAAGTTATCAAAATAAGAATAATGCCTGATGTTGCAGGAGAATAACCTATTGTTGTACCTAGTAAATCGAATTCTACACTATTCATTACTGACCAGCTTATTTATATATCGGTAATACAATTCAAAGGAAATATTTTGGAGGATGTTCGATATAAAAAATTAAAATATTGCCTAAAAACAATTTCTGTGTTGATGTTTTAACAAAATTTACTCGTTAGGACTTTAATTAACGGTGTCCTTTTATAAAATGGCAACATGTAGTTTCTTTTTATTACCTCCCTTTATTTTATTGCGCTTATTTTTTTTGCCGATTTATGCAAGATTTTTCAATTATTTATTAATGTAACTTAAATCAGTTAGCTGATAGCCTGAAACTGTGAAAGATGAAATCAACTTTTTACAGCTTTTCAGTTGTTTGCTTAATTGTTAATTGAAAGACAAAGGACGACCTGTCAGACGAGCGCTTACACAAAAGAATGACTAGTTTTAACTGGTAATCCTTACACAAACAATCAATTATGAAACAAGAGGGAATCATGCAGATTGGGGTTAATTGGTAATTTGAACACTGACAGACTTGACAGTTTTGTTGAAGCTGCCATTGGACAATAAGCGATATCAGTTTGTATAAACAAATTATGTGACACCTACCCGCTTTAAAAGAATGCCGACATACACAAACTGTCACCAATTTTCAATCATAAATTCGTAATTGACACGACGACCAAATTAGAATTTACACACCAGCTTACGTCACGGTATCATATCATTGACTCGGATGTAATGTTTACTGAGAGCCAGTATTGATTTTCCTTATATGGAAATGTAGGCGGAGCTAAAGATATCAGATGACAAGCGATGAGATTTCTTCAGTTAGGTAAATATACATGAGAAATGGGAAGAGAAATTTGGTAAGTTTTACGTTAGCTGCTTCTGATTTTTTAAGGCGAAGTTATTTTCGCTTTGATGCTTAGACAGGGCGAAGTTTGGCCGGATCGGGCGCCTTTTTCGCCCTAGTCGCCCCCTCGCGAGAGCCCTGTGTATTTCGCATAAGGGGACTACAAATCTGTAAAATGTTTGCTGTTTTTCATCTCTTTTGTTTATATCATATTTATTTAGTAATATTTTAGCTCATACGAATTAATTTGCAGAGATTTTGTATTTTAATTAATTTAATAATCAAACTTATTATCTCCCTTTTTACTTTAGACAACATGTTTTGCAAAACTAATATTTACCTTCGTATCACAAAACGATCCATTCAAAAATCTAATCCTAATTACTGAACACTGTAAAGCACATACATCAATAAATTAAAGCATTATTTTAAAATTCAACTGAAGAATTTTCCGTAGAAAGAAGGATTTAGTCCGTACTGTAAGAAATGTAGTTTGGAATAACTCTATTAAAGTAACAACTGTGAACTGATTCTTACCGATTTTTATGGTGGCCCGTCGGACAAACTCTTTAAAATTTTACTGGCCCGGCAGATCAAAGCTGGTTGCCCGCGGGCACCGGGCAAAGGATTTGTCAGTCCCTGTTAATGATAAATTTCTGCCGAATAAGATGGTTATTTTTATTTCAATTTATCTTAACAATATTTTGCTCCTTTTTGACTTTGAATATATGTTGAATATAGCCACCCTTAGCCTATTTTCCCTATTACTTACATAGAAAATGTTGAGAAAGTGTTGTTTTTTTCGCTTAATCTTACATATTCTATTGTTAATATCTTTTATCCAAAGGCATAAGCTATTGTTTAAACTGATTTTTATTAAAATAAATTTTTAACATTTTTGTCCTTTTTAGCTTTACTATATACAAGCCTATCTAAAACAAAAACCACATGGATGTGTGCTTACGTTTTTGGTATTCTTAGCCGTTTCGAAACTACAAGCCTTCAAAGTATGCCAAAAACGTCGCTTTTGAGACGTCTGTCAAATTACAAGTATTCAAATACGAACAAATTAATCCATCAATCAGCCAGTCAGTCAGACAGTAAGGGAATGAAGGAATGAATCAATAAAGAAAGGAATTAATTAGTGAATGATTTTAGGTTCTGATCTATAGAATATGTAACAACATGAATATTTATTTCACTGTTTTTATTTTATTGTTTTCTGCTAGTGTCCTTTAAATTACAATTGTAATTTGACATTGAAAAAAAGAACGAATGTTTACTGAATGGTTGATAAACTAATTTTATTTCTAAATGTTTTTGTTTTTTCGTTACACTACATAATACCCTATTTTTGCCAACCAGCCTGTGCGCATGTAACTTTAGCAAGTGCGCATGACGTCAGTCGTCAACATTCATATTTATAAAACATATAAATAATGACAAAAGTATCAATAAAATGAATCATATTGCTTTAAAACAACTTGCTAGGCCTTGTTGCATTTAAATTTATTTATCGTTGCTTTGGGAACTTCCGGAGGCGATGCTCATAAAGTTTTGCAGTGCAACGAATATTTAAGGTTGCTCGCTGGGTCAAAATCTAATTAAAATTGAAATCTGTAGTAATACAACAATATTTTTTATTATCAACAATACCACAATATTATCAGAATGATATGAATATGACATGATATATCACAACAACATTACACCAAAACAAAATGTGAAATAAATAGCTTCTTTATATCTCATGCAATTGTATAACTCAATCTAGCTCACCTGAATTTTCATTCTGGAATTCTTGTGGGTACTTGTACTTCACATTTACAGTGCAGAGTGCTATGAGGTGTTCAGGGTATGCTCAGGACTAACTTGGTCAACATTTCAGCTACATGTACTGTAGTCCCACTTATTTGCATTTATAAACATTCCCATTCACAATATATTCATATTCTCTGGTTCGATGAGAAATCTCACTGCTAATGCATCTATTATGATCTAACTTCTAAGGGATTCAACTTGTTCAATTTATTTAAACATATAATGATATATATCTATAGTTGCTGTTTCGCCAATTACTTGTTGATGTCATCAACTGATTAGCATGTGTTGCAAATGGAGATTGATTTTACCACTTAATTTTATAAGATTCTGATCACTTTTTTGTCATGCGACGACTGTTAGAACTGCCGCTCCAATCAGAAGACGCAACGTTCTACTTCCAAACAAAGTGTTGCTGTCAATCAAATTTTTGTCGCTTGCGGCAGTTGAATTGAAAATGACGCTTTATAAAGATTTGAACGATAATGTAGCACTGATGCAATAACAAAAGGTGACTTAAAGTAAAGCAACCTGAAGGTGTGATTAACTATGAACAACTAGTGTTGTATCTATAGCGGGGCGCGGCGCCCCGCCCTTTTTGAAGAGCGCCCCTCTGCCCTAAATCTCAAACACTCTGCCCTTTTCCCCATAAATGCCCTTTTGTCTTCAATTGTTTTGCCTTGGAGTCAATTAATTGTCGCATCACTTGCTTCTATACTCCAATAAACTGTCTAGCATATTGGTACAGTATTTTTTTGTATTAAAACCAGGTTATCTGATAATTTTAAAATGAAATAAAGAAAGGATCGTAATTCTATACAGTAATTCGCTTGTCCCATTATTTTGAATTTGCCGATATCACTCGTTTTTAACAAAGTACTTTCAAACAAGCATTCATATTCGGAAAGGAAACTTGTTTACACAAAAATAACTTTATTTCAATGGTTGAAGCCATAGAAAACAGGAACTTGAAAAAATAAGGAAAAAATGCTCACTTTCAAAACGGAAATTGTACGACTTTTTGCCAATTTTTCTATTATCTAGTAAGTTGGATTTTGATACCTTGATGTCTTAAAACTGCTCAAATTACATGGAAAACTCAAGGAAACATCTAGTTCTCTTGATAAAATTTCATATTCATCATGTACACTCTAAATTTTATTAGAAATTACAACCGGTGAAAGTGTAAACAATTTCGGACAGCAATAATTTCGGATACGTTTTTTCCCACAATTATTCTAAGTTTTTTTTTTTTTTTTTTTTTAAGTAACTTATAAATTTTGACTAACGCATAAATTGGCCAAAATCTAACCTACAATATAATCAAGTATCACTAAGTGACAGACAGAACTAAGGATACACTTTCAATTTAAACAAGATTGTACTCTGGCTGTTCTGTTTTCAGAGTTAGTCACACGATAATTTATTGATTCAGATTTGTTTGAAAAAGCATATTCACCAACCCCTACCCCACCCAAAAACAAAAAAAACACAACAACAACTTAAGTTTAATTATGCTGAAAAGTGCCCTTTTGCTAGCGAAAAACACATATTTGCCTCTGCCCCTTTTTGACAGCACCCTGCCCTTTTTTTCACAGCACCCTGCCCTTTTTAAATCCTGGATACAACACTAACAACAGTCGGTCAATTAAACTTTGTCGCCTCTTCTCAACGAAAAGATTGGTCACTGCGCCAAGCGTTTGATGTTTTGGCTGCAAGCCAAAATCTACCTGAAATCGTAATTAGTAGTAATTTATTTGTAGAAGAATAGTTTGTGGAATAACGTGCTATGAATTAAGAGTTATTTTAACCTCTGTTTTGCAGACAGCATACAAACTTTTTAAACATGGCCCTTTGCAGATGGGAAATAAAGCATGTCAATCAGTCATTGCCCTTAACCCATTTTAGTATTATCTACTTCTTGCCCAATACAGTTTCTTTCTCAGTATAACCTTAAGTAAATTATTTATAATTTAGTAAAAAAAAAATTTAGTAAGTATTTATGATCCAATATCCTTCAGAATCTGATATTAGAATAAAAATAAATAATATAAATTGGGGTGCGTCGCGGGAAAAGGTACCTTCGGACAGTTGACATCAATCTTTGAAATGACGTCATAAAGTTGAGCAGATGACATTATTTATTATGCATTTCGCGGTAGAAATACCATTTTATTGTCAACATGTTTAACAAAAATCATATTTTAGATATAAAAAACTGATTTGTAGTTGTAAGTTCTTCGTAAATTTAGTAAAAACTAAAATATCTCTAAAATTAACCGAAGGTACCTTTTCCCGTGACGTGCCTCAATTATAAATATAATTGCCACCCTTTTGCCACCCAAAATGTAACACCCTCAGGGGCGTTTAAAAGGAATTTAATGGTATGTTTAAAATGTATAATATTAATTGTAAAGGTGAAAGTTTTATTATTAGGATATTTTTGCATTCTTCAGTCATATTTATAAATCATCTCTAATAATATAATTGTATAAAATAACAATGAGTCAATTACTGGACATCAAAGGGATTTTACAGTAATAAAACAGTGCATCAAGTTTCTATTCCTTATTCATTAAATGTTACATGTTGTCTGATCAGACAGGTTAGTGTGGCTGTTGTCATGGGTTGCACCATTTTACAACAAGGGGGTCATAAAGTTCATGGGTGTATGGGATTGTAGGTGTCATATAACAAAAGTTAACCTGTCACAAGCAATTAGTGACCTGACCAGTATGATCATACTGCCTGTCCAAGGATTGTGTAATTGCCTTTGTTGATCAAAGGAGAATCTGCCCAGTACACCCCTGACATGGGAAAATTTATGTTAAAGTTGATATTAAAATTCATTAAAAAAACTAGACTTATATTGTACTAAGTAGGGTGTCTAATAAAATATATTTATTTTGGTATCAGAATTAGAACTTTTTTCATCCACACCCATAAATGTGACTGATGACAGTACCAGTGCCCAAGGTTATAAAGCTGAGCATGGAAACCAGTCTCAAATCTCAAGCATCTGATTGGCTGAAATGGCGACCAGTCGCCATTTCAGCCAATCAGATGCTTGAGATTTGAGACTGGTTTCCAAACTCAGCTTTATAATCTTCAACCCAGATGTGCTGGCTGATCTGGATATTCATGAGTTGCCCATTTAAGGTTTATTTCATTTTATGGAGTTTAGGGTTATAAGTCAAACTTTTTTGCAGTCTCATTACATTTTTATAGTGATTTAGATAAAAGTTTTTTAATGGTCTGCTATAACAATCAATGGTCATTTGACCCCTATAAAGGGTTCAACTTAGATCTTGAGTCATACAGCATTTGCATAAAATATTTGCTAATTTTTGCCAAACTTTACTTAATTCTATTTGTATCAAACTGTTGGTAAGGTATTTGGTGGGGTAAAAATGGTCACATTCATATGCTTACATAATGTTGCAGGAATCTGCTCTGATTATGATCTCTAGAAGTTTCACAAAAAGAACTCTGTGAAAAAACATTACTTTTGTAGTTTAAATGTTTTATCACAATATACAATCATAAGAGTTACCTTGATTTAATTCAGTTGCATAGACTGTATGCATTGTTACATGCAGTTTTTTTTCTGCATTTAACTCTTAACTCAATAGAATAGATGATGATACGCCTTTATGAATATGATAACATTGTCAAACAGTGAAGATCCAGATCAGCCAGCACATCTGTGTCATATGATCAGGATCTTAGCACTTCACTTCTTGATTTATTAGGTTATTTCTGACCAAATGCGAACAGTGCAGTGCCCAAGGTTATAAAACTGAGCATGGAAACCAGTCTCAAATCTCAAGCATCTGATTGGCTGAAATGGCGACCAGTCGCCATTTCAGCCAATCAGATGCTTGAGATTTGAGACTGGTTTCCAAACTCAGCTTTATAACCTTCAGCCCTGATCCAGATTAGATGGCACTGATGGGTTGGCTGATCTGGATCAACACTGTTAAACAGTTAAAATAAACTTGCTCCTCTCTATTTTTAAAATGAGTATAAGTTTTATTTGCTGCTGCTGCAAATGACTTACTTGAATATCAGTAGTGTTTAAATCAACATGCTTGTGTACTTTAAAGTGGCATGCGAGTTGTCGCGACTCACTTGTCCCTAAATTTTTAGCCTAGTCAGAGCCCTGTGTTTGTACATATGATATAAGGCATGTCTCTGTAGGAAAGGATTAATAATCATATCAAATAAAAAAATAACCTGGAAGTTGGGTTTCATGAAAAGTTTCAGCTTCAAATAAAAATGCAGTATACATAATAAGTTTTGCAATTGATAGGTTTGTAAGATGTGAGATGATACCTGAATTACAAAATGTATAAAAAATTATCTTTAAATGTAGGTAATAGTTTGATAGAAGTATCATATTACTATTAACATTCCAGCGGAAACCACATTTTGCTACCCATGTAGAACCAGATCAACAGTCTGATGAGGGTTATAAAGCTGAGATTGGAAACCAGTCTCAAATCTCAAGCATCTGATTGGCTGAAATGGCGTTCAGCCAATCAGATGCTTGAGATTTGAGACTGGTTTCTTTGCTCAGTTTTATAACCTTGGGCACAGATGAGGGTCTACACTCCCTTCTATCAGTGGATTAATTTTGTAAGAACAGTAGCTTGGCACTAGGAGATATTTATGAGAAGTTTAAATTATTGCTCATACATGTAGTCGGGGAGGTGGTGGCTAGGCGCTTCCTCAGGGCTTTTCATCAGAAAATTGGGAAGAGGCCCTGGCCTTTTCAATCGGGAAAATGCGCGATATTTGTTTATTTTTGGGAAAACAAAATTAACTGAAAGATGGGTTCTTGTTTATAAAATTGATAAGTAATAGGTATTTTTAACTTAAATCTAATTTTTTAAGTTTTGTATTTTTCAGACTTCCAATTTTCAAACTCAGAGAAGTTTTAACTTTTTTGGGCATGTTACCTAGCATTTTGGGAAGAGTTTTTTTGCCACAATTGAGAAAAAATACTATATTTTTGGATTGGGAAGTGGCCTTTTATAGGCCTCTGTTATATAAGCATGAAAAGCCCCGTTCCTTGACTTGTTTGCAATAAATACAATATTAAATTTCAGCATACAAGTAGGTGGAGCCAGGGACCAGCATATAAAAAAATTATGTATTATTGTGTATTTTAGTCCGAGGCCTTTTTATTGAGTAAACAAATGGTCCTATATGTGATACCTATGCCATCTGACTGAAACAGATACACAGTACAGGTTTTCTTGAAAGAACAAAACAAATCTGAACTGTTATGTTTCGTTATAGGACATGCCTAGAATTAGCCTTTTTAACCCTTTCCTCCATAGATACACCTTAATTGCAAGGGCGAACGGTTAAGATCTAGATCAGCCGGCATATTCAGGAACTAAACTGTTAGCTTTTTTAAACATAGGTTATTTCTGACCAAAATGTGACCAGTGCAGATCCTGATCAGATGGCACAGATTTGGAAGCTGATCTGTACCCAAGGTTATAAAGCTGAGATTGGAAACCAGTCTCAAATCTCAAGCATCTGATTGGCTAAAATGGCGACCAGTCGCCAGATGCTTGAGATTTGAGACTGGTTTCTAAACTCAGCTTTATAACTTTGAAACCTGGATCTACACTGGTTGCACATGCGTAAAAATGCATATATACGGAGGAGAAGGTTAGGCTCTTTACTTTCAACCCTTTACTCAATATATATGGGTTTTATTGTGTATGCGACTAGTGAAGATCCAGATCAGCCTGCACATCTGTGCCCAAGGTTATAAAGCTGAGCATGGAAACCAGTCTCCAATCGCAAGCATCTGATTGGCTGAAATGGCGACTGAAACTCAGCTTTATAACCTTCAACCCTGAGCTGTCTGATCTGGATCTATTCTCATAACTCATTGGTCAGAAATAATGTAATAAATCTTACTTTATAGCTAATCTGGATCATAAATGTTCACTGATGTGATAAAAGTCATAACTAGGAATTATGGGTTAAGCCTATTTGGGCACTTCTTTTACTTGACATTAGCCATGAGTGGATAGATTTGGATTTAAAGATAGACAAGATCACGCATTGGAGAAAAAAAAATGGAAGCTAATAAAGTTTATTTTAACAGAACCATGTACAAATCAGCTTTTTATAAAAAATGTCAACTTTATTAGGAAAGTTGGGATGTGTCAGATTGGTGCCCCGTGGGTACAGCTCTTAATTAAGTTTAACAAAGCTTTTTTGTCCTTGCAATTAACATTGATTGTAGATTAAGAATTTTGGTGTATTTCAGGTTTGCAGATTTTTTAGTTCATGTGTATGAGTGGCATCACTTACCCATGCAAGCTGTAATGCATGTTACTCCTTCAACAAGCCCCCGAATGGCCAAGAGTACCTCGCTAGGATTGCTGGATCATGACGGAGAGATGTATATTGTTGATAAAGATGACATCATTGGACTTACCCAAGATGTGAAGAACTTTTCTGATGGGCTCGGGAGGCTGAAGGAACTTTTCTCCGAAGACATTGGTATAATATTTAACATACACTGTTTTATAGATTTAAAAAATATTGAAGTTTGTGTTTAATATTTATGCAGGAATTCGGCATTTGTTTAACCCTTTAATCTATATTTACAGGCTTTTACCCTTTCCTGTATAGATACGCATTTTTACGCATGTGCCACCAGTGTAGATCCAGATCGACCGGCACATCCTTGCCTTCTGATCAGGATCTGCACTGGTCGCATTTTGGTCAGAAATAACCTAATGAATCAAAAAGCGAACAGTTAAGATCCTGATCAGACGGCACGGATGTGCCGGCTGCTCTGGATCTAACCTGTTCGCCCTAGCAATAAAGGTGTATCTATACAGGAAAGGGTTAATGAATGTGGAAACAGTGTAGATTCAGATCAGCCAGTAGATCCATGCCTTCTGATCAGATACTACACTGGATGTTTCTTGGTAAAAATTAACCAAATAAAAATGAACATTATTGAGCCTGATCTGGCCCCGTGATTATAAAACTTTTTTCATGCTCAACTCAATTCTGTGCTCAAACCTAAAATGTCTAAAACATTAACAGTCTTCATAAATAAGGAATAACTATCTGTTCAACAGTTGTTGAGAGCAATTTAGTCATATATTCAGTTTAAAATGTTTTATTTTATATAATAACAAGAAACGAAGCAATCAAATTTTCATGCTCAAATTGAGCTGAGCATGAAAAAAGTTTTATAATCACGGGGCCAGATGCTGGTCTGGATCTACACTGTTCACACATGGCTTAGGTCTTTTTTTTTTTGAATTTCTCTGACAGATGGCAAAGAAGATCTTAAGGTTTTAGCTCATGAGTGGTTGTGAAATGTTCTTTGAACATTAAAATTAGTGCTGAAGAGTTACCCCCCTTTGAACACAACAAATTAATTAGTTATTTTTACTATTATTTACTGATTTTTTTCTGTCAGATGGCGAAGAAGATCTGAAGGTTTTAGCTCACGAGAGGTTGGGGGATGTTCTCTGTACATTGAAATTAGTGCTGCAGAATTATCCCCCTTTGAACACAACAGAGCTGTTCTCTGCTGCTGGAACACTCATAGCCAAGATTAAAAGTAAGTGCTTTGTGAGAATTACCTTCATTTAAATCTTTACTCTGATCAAGATCTGCACTGTTCACTATTTGGTAAGAAAAAACCTTATAAATCAAACAGCAACCAGTCTAGATCTTGCCACCTGATCTGGGTCTGTCAATCTAAACCACAGTATAAGTCCTTTATGTTAGAATTAGGTTTTCAAGGTCTGTAAATCAAAACCTCAGTATAAGTCCTGGTTTTTGGGGTTTGTCAGTAAAACCTCGATATAGATCCTTCATGTCAAAATATCATTTTTGGGGTCCTTCAATCTAAACCATGTCAATGTCAGAAGAAATATTTGTGGTCCATGGATCAAAACCACCATATGAGTCCTTTATTTCATCACCTTTATGCGTTAAATGAGGGGCGAACTGGTACCATTAAAGATAATGTGAACATTGTGGAAGTATCCTAAAGATGTAGTTTTTTTTAGATTATAACTATGAAGAACATAGTGTGGAAGCAATGGAAGGGGCATTTAACGATGCCATCGACCAGCTGGCGCTGGAGTTCAGTAGCAGTGTGTCAGAGTATTTGATGGGGGACCTACAGCATGGAGTAGTGGAAGAAGTAAAAACTAAGGTATATATATAATTGTCTGACTTCTTACAACAGAGGTACAGGTATACTTGTGGTATGGAAACATTTCAGTAGTTTTGGACAATCTAGTTTTTTCATGGATCTTAGATAATTTTAAAAGCATCACAAATATTCCAGAAGTATTAAGGTCTTTTCCACTTCCATCTCATTCCCCAGTTGAAATATAAAATTGTAAGAGTAAGAAACTGAGGATCACTTCTATAGGAGCAGAACCTCTCAATGACATTATGAAATTACAAGAATAGTATTGTGTTCAACATGAAAACATCACAAACAAGCAAGTGTTTAAGTATTATTTCAGGAAATCACAGTCCATTTTCTTTAGTTTTGTTGATTTTAATCAAGAAAAAGTATCTTACACTTGCTGGAGGTAAATATGTAAAGTCTCATCCCTTTGGAGTCTGGGACAAGAGTAACTGTTGCTATGTTATCTCAGCATAGCTTTAGTACCATGTGTAATGCGAGTAGATTTTTCTATCCTTACCTTCGGCAGATGTAAGATTCTTTTAACAATTTTTCATTGCAGTCTTATGACAACCTACTGTCAGTGTCACACGAGTCAGGGGACAGAGAAGATACAGAGGAGGAGAAAGAGGAACCAGGTAAGAAAACATTAACCGGCTGGTTTCCAGCATTTCAGTGCTTAGTTCTTAATACTGTCTGCTTCATTAGAAATGTGTCTTCAGGAAGTTGGGAATCAAAATATATTTACCACTTTACTCCATATATACCCCCTTTTTATGCATGTGCAATCAGTGTAGACACAGATCATCCAGCACAACAGAACTGCACTGTTCTCTTTTTAGTCAGAAATAAACTAATAAATCAAAAAGCAAACAGTGCAGATCCTGATCAGATAGCATGGATGGTAGATTATTTTTGATAATGAAGGTAACAATGTAGATCCAGATCGGGCAACATGTAGATCCAGATTGGGCAACATGCAGATCCAGATCGGGCAACATGTAGATCCAGATCGGGCAACATGTAGATCCAGATCGGGCAACATGTAGATTCAGATCGGGCAACATGTAGATCCAGATCGGGCAACATGTAGATCCAGATCGGGCAACATGTAGATCCAGATCGGGCAACATGGATGTGTAGGTTGATCTGGATCTGCTACATGTTGGCCATGTGATAAAAGGCATATCTGTGGAGTAAAAGGTTAACAATCATTTTGAGGGTTCAGTGCAAAACTATTGTAACTACATTGAAATAAAGAAGGAGTTACAATAGTTTTGCACTGACCCCTCGAAAATATTTGCAAGAATTTTATTGTTTGTGAAAATGTCATTTGCATATTCTATTTCAGTGGTGAGGTTGACCCCTGAACAGATAGATAACACACTGATGAGCCTTCAGGCTGGACTGGAGTTAGCATTTCAGCGTGCTAAAGCTTGGTCCAAGTATCTCAAAGATGTCATGTCGTATATTGAGAGGAGAGCTCAGCTTGGTAAGTTTTAACTATAAGGTTCAACCCAAGACCTGTCAGACCCAGATACATTGCATAAGCAAAGGTCTTTGCAATTTAAGTCGGTGCCCAAGGTTATAAAGCTGAGCAAGGAAACCAGTCTCAAATCTCAAGCATCTGATTGGCTGAAATGGCGACCAGTCGCCATTTCAGCCAATCAGATGCTTGAGATTTGAGACTGGTTTCCAAACTCAGCTTTATAACCTCCAACCCGGATCTGTGTTAATGGTTTGAATGTTAATAAATTTGCCTGCTTCTTTACTGTCAGCTTAAAATGCATTAAGAAAACACGAATTCCTATCCGATCCGTAAAAAGCAGTTAAATGTTGGTGTTAATTTAAAAAATGATAATATTTATTTCGGAAACTTAAAAATAAAAAATCAGCTGCTTACATTTGTCACATTTCGTTCACAGTCAGGTATTTTGTCAGTTCTCTTAGGCTAAGTGATGAGTGAGAAAGCATTGTGTTTGTCTTCATTCAAAACTTAAAAAAAAGCAGGACTGATATTTCCAATATGTTAGTGTGATGTTGTTTCTGAAGAAAGAATGTGTGATGGTACGGGTGTATAGCAGAAGACATGCTACATCAATTTACTACTGGAATATTACTAACTCAATTAACCACTGATATATAACTGAAAGGTCAAGGGTATGTTACCACACAATGAAAATAATAAGTTTCTGCAGTTTATACAGGGCCCAAAATCATAAAACTTAGATTAGAAAGCAGACTCAAATCTTAAGTCGCCGTTTTCATCCAGTCAGATGCTGAGACTGGTCTAGAAATTTAGTTTTCTGATCTTGAGCACAGGCATCAGTTTAAGCACTGGGCTGAAGGTTATAAAGCTGAGATTGGAAACCAGTCTCAAATCTTAAGCATCTGATTGGCTGAAACGGCGACAGGTCGCCATTTCAGCCGATCAGATGCTTGAGATTTGAGACTGGTTTCCTTGCTCAGCTTTATAACCTTAGTCACTGGTGTTTTCCATATTTCAGAGGTGGAGTATTCAAAGAATCTCTCGAGACTGGCAGCCTCGGTCAAACCTGCACTAACTGAAGAGGTAATTCTGGCAATTGCTTCGAAAGCTGGTCTGGAGGTTATAAAGCTGAGATTGGAAACCAGTCTCAAATCTCAAGCATCTGATTGGCTGAAATGGTGACCAGTCGCCATTTCAGCCAATCAGATGCTTAAAATTTGAGACTGGTTTCCATGCTCAGTTTTATAACCATGGGCACTGTTTTATTGTTATGATTAATTTCTTGCTCCATATTAGTGTGCTTATGTTGACCAAGTCTTTTTATAACCAGTGTAGATGTTTATTTACCTGGGCAGGATATTCCTGCAGTCTGGTTAGTGTTTACACTGTTCACTTTAACAATCATGTGAATGGTTAGTGAAATGACAAAAAGGAAGACAACTCTATAACAATGGTAAAATACATACAAAAAGGAAGACAACTCTATAACAATGGTAAAATACATATGTGATGAGAAAATGCACAGGGAATTTTCTTTCAGTTTTGCTCTCCAATAACATACACATTTCTGATCAAATTGTGATTGATTACAGTAAAACCCCTCATTAAGACCACCCCGAAATTGAGACCACCTCGCTAATAAGACCACTATTCTGATGTCCCATTTTACAGTTTTGCACTATTTTCTACCCCTATATTAAGACCACCCCACTATTAAGACCATCTTTTCCCAGTCCCAATGATTGTCTTAATAGCGGGGTTTCACTGTATAAAGTTGCTGATCTATCAAGGTAATGGAATACTTGTTATGTAGTCATCAGAGTGTGTGTCACCCACTGTACTGTGAAAGAGTGTTTACTATACTGTACAGCATTCTTTTATTTCCAGTTTAAACAAATTATTGCATTAATTTCAGCTGATAATTGCATAAATTCCAACCATTATTTTGGGCGGTTTGGTGGATGAGAAAATCATAGACTGGTTTCTAATTGATAAGAAATCTCAACTTACCTAACCTCATACTGTATCAGCTCTGTTTAGGATCACTATTTATTTGTATGTATTTGTACAGGTTGATTTCTTAAAAATGGTAAATTTTTTATCTTGAAATACTTTTTTCTTGGAGAGTTCAGGTCATTGAATCTGGTGTTCTTCCATCTTCTTGGGTTGAAGGTTATAAAGCTGAGCAAGGAAACCAGTCTCAAATCTCAAGCATCTGATTGGCTGAAATGGCGACCAGTCGCCATTTCAGCCAATCAGATGCTTGAGATTTGAGACTGGTTTCCATGCTCAGCTTTATAACCTTGGGCACTGGTCTTCTTTTTCTTTCTAACTATGATTGTTTGCCCTTAACCCTTTTCTACATATATATGGGGTTTTATTGCATGTGAGACGTCAGCCAGCACATCTGTGCCATCTCTTCAGGATCAACCATGGTCGCTTCTTGGTGAAAAATAACCAAATGAATCTAAAAGTGAACATGATTGGAAAAATTTATTTTAGGTTGTGTTATTTTTTAACCCTTTACTTTATAGATACACCTTTATTGTATGGGTTAACAGTTTAGATCCAGATCAGCCAGCACATCTGTGCTGTACAGTTTAGATCCAGATCAGCCAGCACATCTGTGCTGTACAGTTTAGATCCAGATCAGCCAGCACATCTGTGCTGTACATTCAGGATCTACACTGTTCGCTTTTTCATTATTATGTTATTTCTGACCAAGAAGCAAACAGTTTAGATCCAGATCCTCTGGCACATCTGTGGCATTTGAATGTGCCAGCTGATCTGGATCTACACTGTTCATCCATGCAGTATAGGTGTATCTATAGAGACGTGTGTTAACATGCTCAAAATATTACCACAGACACGTTGTCTTACAATGAGGCTCAATGCTACACTAGTTGCTTTTTTCTGTCAATTAAAGCAGATTTAGATTTATGAGCTTAGCTGGCTTTAGAAAGCCATGATATTCTAAGAATGCATCTTTAACCCTTAACTCATAAGGATATGGCTGTTGTACAGTGCCCAAGATTATAAAACTGAGCATGGAAACCAGTCTCAAATCTCAAGCATCTGATTGGCTGAAATGGCGACCAGTCGCCATTTCAGCCAATCAGATGCTTGAGATTTGAGACTGGTTTCCATGCTCAGTTTTATAACCTTCAACCCAGATCAGTCAGCACATTTGAGGGGTTAGGGCAAACAAATTTTTTTTGAGGTTTTTCCATCTGTTCTCCTGTCTGTGTGTTGTTTGCAGTGCCTGTGGTAGTTTCAATAAATAATATTTCACACATATTTTTTATTGGTAAATGTCCTTTTAGAAATGCTGTGTTTTCATTGCACATATACCTGTTTTAGCAAGATGATTCAGGCCCTGTCTGTTTCAAAAGTAGTTATTAGAATTGTAGACTTAGGATAGAAGAGTAGTAATTGGTCCCTTTTGGAGGAAGTTTTTAAACTTCCCAGTCATCTTGTGAGATACAAGCTTAGAACATAATGAAAAAGTTGAAAAATCTTTAATGAAATTGTATACATTAACTAAACGGTGTTGTTTGAAAAAATCTGAATACACTTGGTTTATAGTATATTCCACAGTATTTACAAGTCTTTGTCCAAGGTTATGAAACTGAGAATGGAAACCAGTCTCAGATCTCAAGCATCTGACCAGTGGCCATTTCAGCCAATCTGATGCTTGAGATTTGAGACTGGTTTCCAATCTCAGCTTTATAACCTTAAGCCCAGCCTAGATTCTTACTTTCATGTTTTGTTGTTTCAGGGCTTTCTACCTCTGCAGTCTGTGTACTGTACAGTATTATCTCAGGTAAGTAGGTTGTTTTTTTGTAATGTTGTATCACATCAAGGGCTTTGTCCGTATCTTGTTTTATTGTGTCACATTTCCAAGAAAAGGGGATAATATTATATAGAAATTTCTTGTCGGTCCATCACCTGAAAACTTAAAGTTGGCTATAACTTTGCCATTTCTTAATATTTCTTCATCAAACTTTTAAATTATATTGCTTATGACAATACGGTCATGATGACACCAAATTCTTTAGGTCAAGATCACATTTAATGGAGTTATGCCCCTTTTTGTACTTTCGGTGTTTTTTTTTGGACAAAGTACCAGCTGGTGACACAAGTGTTGAACTGAACAGCCATCTAGTGTTGTTAAGAAATATGGAGACACTTGAAGAGTAAGATCCAAGCTCTTCATGTGTTCTGGGCTGAAGATCATTAAACTAAAAATACTAGTGTTTGATGGCCAACAGTAATTTAACTGGTCACATCAGATTCTGTCAGTATTTAAGTTAATTTTTGGTTTGAATAGGGTTAATACAAAAGAAAAGATTAAAATAATAAAATGATATCCAGACCTTCATAAGTTTTATAAAATGAAATTACTAGATACACACCAAGTATTTGTATACATGTACTAAAATCCAAAGGAAATGCATTTTTCTAGTAGCAGTATTATAATTCTAGATTAAAGTTAAATATGTTAATCTGAACAGAGGAGAATGGGGCAATTTATCTTTGAAGTCAGTGAAGAAAAGGATTGAATAACGTAAAATGAATATTTGTCTGCATTTAGAACTTTTTAATGACAGTGTCATAAATTGACTTCAAGTTGACATATTCTGAGATGGTAGTTATTCAAAGATTTTCTTTCTTTTTGTTATGTTAACTCATTACTCCATATACCGTCATTGTTTGAATATAAGCCACACTTTTTTTTCAGAATTTGGCGGTAAAAAGTTGGGGGTGCGGCTAATACACAGGTTTAGCTGCTTATAAATACATTATAAGCAATTTTGATCTGTTCCATCAGGTTTGGGGGCGTTGCGGCTTATACATAAAAGCGGCTTATATTCAAACAATGACGGTATATCAATTCAATATTCATTCATGCCACCTGATACTGATCTTCACTAGTCCCATCTTGGTCCAAAACAACCTAATGAATCTGAAAGCAAACAGTGTAGATCCTGTGCCCAAGGTTATAAAGCTGAGCATGGAAACCAGTCTCAAATCTCAAGCATCTGATTGGCTGAAATGGCGACCAGTTGCCATTTCAGCCAATCAGATGCTTGAGATTTGAGACTGGTTTTCAATCTCAGCTTTATAGCCTTCAGACCTGATCAGACTGCACAGAGGAGTGGGCTGATCTGGATCTACACTGTTCACCTGCACATTAAAGGTGTATTTATGGAGTAAAAGTGTAAATTGCCATTTACTTACATGCCTTTTGTCTATGTTGAGTATGTTAGAATTACTGTACAGTCTGTGTTGCTTCTTCACTGAGTTAGTAAATATATGTTGTTTTAGTGTTTGTATGCAGTAAGTATTAGCTCTAATATATCTGAATATATGAAGTAATATCTGGGGCTCTGAATGCTGTTCTAACTGGTGCTATAACGACTGTACTTCCTGAAAGCAGCTATGTTGAACATATAATGTTTGAATGAGGTTCAAATACTCTAAAAGGAATGTTATAAACGGTTCAGACGTATAGAATTGTGTGTAGGTGGGTAAAGGACAATCTCCATTGGTTGCTCAATGATATAAGGCTGCATGAGATATCTTGGAAATGTAGACAGGAGCTGAAAGTTGAAAATCAAGACTTGCAATAGCCATAGCTCATGTTTATATTAAACCAGCTATAACAAATGAAGAGCATGATTTTTAGGTGTTTGTTTCTGGCAATACTATATGTATATGCCGTACATTTACTCTACAATCTGTACTTTAGCATTAGAAAAGGCAATACTGGAACCTGGCACTGTTTGCTTACGGGGAAATTAACTTTTCTGCAAAATTTATATTAAAATAAAAACAGGTGTAAAATGTTTTATAGGTGCATTTGTAAGCATGCATATGTACACAACTAATTGCATGCATTACAATAATCAGAAAGGTAACACAACTAAACTAACAATCATCCTTAAAAGTGCATATTCAAAATTAAAATTAAGTTAAAAATAGAAGTGATTTTATATTTGCAAATTATGGTTAAAGAAAGCAATAGGTCATTCCTTGTTTTAATTTTTGTGAAAAGATACACATCCTTATATTTTTACGAAACTTGCATCTTGGTCTGTTTCATATTATTTTAAAAGTGATTTGCATTAAAGGTACAGATGTATAATAAGATAATTTATCAGTGTTATACATAAGACTTTATGACATAACTTTCACCGAGTGCTAGAGAATGAAACTAGACAACATGTGCTGAGGTTCAAGATTGTTTAGGCTTTACCTGTACAAACACGGTGTCCTTTCCTGTGCAAATCATGCTATCTCGAAGAAAACAGTATCAAGTTGTGTAACATGATAATTATGCTGTGCATTACATGTTAGATCTATGATAGCATGTTGGTAACATGTTTTGAGATCTTTTTCAATGCATCCTTAGTGCATTTTATATCTAATTACTGACAGATCAGCATACAGTATAAAGTATACTAGAGATTTTGAGGACTGAAAAACAATTCAGTATAATATCTGCCAAGCACACTACAGTAAACATTTGATGAACTACCCTTAGATATATTTTGTCCTGAAAGGTAATTTGATGGTCATATGGTGAAATATACACCACCCAAATATTCAGAATTGGTCCAGAGTCCTTGAAAAAGAGGCAAACACTGTGTGGAAATTTAGAAATGAAGAAACATCATTCTGTTGAATAAATGTAAAGGGATTTTAGACATAGTCTCTCGACTGAAAACATTTAGCTACTGACTGTAAGGCTAGTAATAGTATATCAAGTAGATGCTTTTTGTCAGCAGTGCTTTTTGACACCATTTAGACAGATGTAATACATTACTGTAGCAAAGCTAGTTTCACTGATCAACAGTTGAATTTTGATTATTTCCTTGAAGTTTCAAAGTGAAGAAATATTTCTTTTCAATTTTAGGATGTGGAATATGCAAAAACGTGCCAAGCTACTTTTACCTTACTACAGACTTCCAAATTTGTTGAAGTAAGTATCCTGGAGTAGAAGGCAAGTACTGACTGATAAGCCCGTTTGAGAGGACTTGAGAATTCTGGTGTTGAAACTTGTTAACTGTCAGTTACTGGCTGCATTTCTCTGTGGGTTCAGTGCTTTGCTGGACAGTTAAAAATATGCCAAGCTGTTGTATTCACTCTTTGAACTTGTACATGTATATTTTATATATCCTTAGATTGTATAATACAAGAGGCCTTTTAATTGTTGAAGACCTAAACAAAGTATACATTGTCTATTGGAAGCACACTGAATTCTGCTATGATGGCCATTTATTTGGAGATTATTACATTGTAAATGAATGTCAAGCTATAACAGTTATATAATATTCAGTTTTTCATCTGTAATTTTAGAAAAACACCTTATGCAACCTGATTATGTCATTAACTGGTTTGGTCGAACTGAGCATGCAGTATTTTCACATTAGTTGTTTTTGATGGCTTTTAAGTTCCCTTTTCATCTGTATCATTCTGTAGGGATCACAGACTACCAAAGCTACTGCTTTCAAACTTATGAGTCTGATTGAACTTGGATTATTAAAGTTAAACTATAAGATATTTGGTAAATGCGATACACTGCACTATACCTATAGACAGTTTTTAAGGCATTGTTTGTTTTTGATACACTCAACAATTTTTAATTTAGATGTAGAGATCATTTACATGTGGGGAATGTACATTACCCAAAGAAGTAAATATTCTTTTCCCATATTTCTTTATCAAGAAATTCAACAAAATCAATATCTTGACAACAACAGTTTTAATGCAAATGTTTTTGTGTATTTTTCAGCCACTGAGTGCCAGAAGAAATGAACATGATAAAGTCAGGAAGCTTTTGAAAGAGGTCTGGAATAAAGAAGTCAAGAAAATGGTGAGTGAGTCGCTGTCATCAGTTGGTATATTTACAGAAACCTTGCATGTTGAAAAGGATTTTGTTTGGATGATTTATGAAAATATTTTGTTTGGATGATTTATGAAAATATTTTGTTTGGATGATTTATGAAAATATTTTGTTTGGATGATTTATGAAAATATTTTGTTTGGCTGATTTATGAAAATATTTTGTTTGGCTGATTTATGAAAATATCTTACTCCATGGGATATGTCTGTTATCCATGGACAGTGTAGATCTAGATCAGAGGGCACACTTGTGCTGTCTGATCAGGGTCTTAACTGCCTGCTTTTGAGTCATTTGGTTATTTCTGACCAAAAAGTGAACAGTGCAGATCCT
This sequence comes from Corbicula japonica, assembly GCA_038501625.1. Lineage (NCBI taxonomy): Eukaryota > Metazoa > Mollusca > Bivalvia > Venerida > Cyrenidae > Corbicula > Corbicula japonica. The sequence goes on from JAZAYU010000035.1 coordinate 2,659,778, forward strand.
GATCAGATGGCATGGGTGTGCCGGCTAATCTGGATATGCACTGTTGGCACATGCAATCAAGCCTGTATATTTGGAATAAAGTGTTAAAGTAGATCACCAATGAGATTGGCTTAATATAATTTCTGTTAAACAAGTGTTTCAGTCAAAAAATAATTTGCTGGATCTAGTTATAAATAGACCAGTAGAATGAGCAAGGACTTAACTGTAGCTAACTATATTCTGTATTGGACTTGTGGGATTCAAAGTATTTAAAAAGCTTTTACTCCTTAGTCCATGATCTCGCCTTTTGTCACATGGGCAGCCAGTGTAAACTCAGATCAGTGCCCAAGGTTATAAAACTGAGCATGGAAACCAGTCTCAAATCTCAAGCATCTGATTGGCTGAAATGGCGACCAGTCGCCATTTCAGCCAATCAGATGCTTGAGATTTGAGACTGGTTTCCATGCTCAGCTTTATAACCTTGGGCACAGTCTTCACATCTGTGTCATCTGATCTGGATCTACACTGTTTGATTTTTGGTCAGAAAAATTAAATGCAAGCAGTGTCATTCTTAATCAGATGTCATAGTAAGCCAGCCGATCTGGATTTATACTGTTTGACCATGTTATAAAACTCATCTCTATGGAGTAAAGCGTTAAGGAACATGACTGTGCTCTACATTGCAGCAAGAATCCATCAACAATTTGAGGAAGGCCCAGTCCTTGTATGTAACGAGACAACAAGATTACGATAAAGCCAAAGAGTTGTCGCAGAAAACCGAGTCAGACGTACTCAGCCATAGTAGCAGCTCCAGCAACCTCACTGCGAAAATCGACAAGAAGAAACGGGCCGAAGATGATGCTAGTCATAAGGTGGGATTGTAATCTGTTGTTAACCCTTTCCTCCATATACATTCAAACCTGCGTTAACCCTATCCTCCAGAAATATGCATTTTTACGCATGTACGACCAGTTAAGAACCAGATCAGCCGGCACATCTGTGCCGTCTGATCAGGATCTGCACTGGTCGCATTTTGGTCAGAAATAACCTAATGAATAAAAAATCGAACAGTTAACGGATGTGCCAGCTGATCTGGATCTACACTGTTTGCCCATGCCTTTAAGGAATATATCTGGAGGAAAGGATTAAATGTAACTGGAAGATTGCTGTATAACAGCTGTATAACATTACAAAACCATTGTCAGTCTGTGAAATAGAGCTTTATTTCATCAATCAGGGGTTTAGGGGTCAAATAATTAAAGTGGCAACAGTTTGTTATGAAAACTAGCCAGAAAATTACGCCAGCTTTTTTTCATGAAAAAGTTCCGATATTAATCAACATCAGTGTACTGCTTAACTCTTTCACATGGCTTGTATTGTGTCTGTTGTATATTTGGTTTGCTTGCACTTTATTGGTATGTACTGAAACAACTTAACCCTTTCGTTGTTTGGTATAAGGCTTGTTTCCCATGTGTGACCCAGTGTAGATCCGGATCAGCTAGCACATCCATGCAATCTGATCTAGATCTACATTGTTATTAGCATTTAGATTTATTAGAATTTTTTACCAAGAAGCAAACCTGTAGATCCAGAACTGACTGCACAGTTGTGTGGGCTGATCTGGATCTACAAAGAATGCCCCTCTTATTATAGTAATATCAGTGAACTAAATGGTTAACATAAATTTAAAGACTGGTTTATATAATTATATATTTTTAAAAGTTAAACATATTATATATAAAAATTTTATTAAAACATGGCAGATAGCCTTTGTTTCCACAAACATATTAACTATATCTGTACCAGTAAAGTGCTGCCAAGCAGAATTTTTCTGTTAACATCAGTTTGAGTTACTTTCAAGTAAGTGCTTTGACAACTTTGTTTGCATAAAGTAAATTGAATCTCGATATAGGGCAGGAAGGAATATATGAGGGTGAGTGTTATGTAGTATGGTATCTTTACTGGGTATCTAATATTCTTCTGAACGGAATCAACCTGTCACTTTACACCACATTAGCCCTGTGCCAAGATCATAAAACTAAATCTGGAGACCAACTGGTTGCCAATTCAGCCAAATCAGATGCTTGAGATTTGAGACTGGTTTCCAATCTCAGTTTTATGATCATGGGGTCCTGTTCTCTATGGATACAATTTACAACCCATCTATGCAGTCTGATCAGGATATACACTGTTCGCTTCTTGGTCAGAAATAACCTAAAAATTCTAAAAGCAAACATTATATTTCCTGATTAGACAGTATAAATGTGCAGGGTGATCTGGATTTACAATAGTGGTGCATGGGATATAAGTGATGTCCATAGAGTAAAAGGTTAATTCAGCATGTGTTTATAAGGTGCTTTCACTTCCCCTTCTCACTGATAGCTATTTAAAGTATATTTAGGTATGGGAATTTGAAATGGCAGTTTAATAGTAAACTATTAGTTGGTACTTGGATAACATTACACTTGTGATTGCCTCATTTTTACCCTACAACTTCTCTTATTGGATATACCTTATGAATATTTAGCAGACGGTAAATGATTAAGTAGTTCTAATAGAGGGACAGAATATTCGACATTTTAATTTTAGTTAATGGGCAGAATATTTGAAATTTTCAATGATTGGATGGAAAATTGTGTTGAACACTAAGTTGTTTTAGTTTTATTTATATAAAAACCACTGTTATTTAAAAAGATAATAAGTATAATTCCAAATCAGACTCTTTATCAGCATTCCTAACAAAATACACAACAATTTTTATTGTAAATTGTAATGCAAATTCACCACAGATCTTACTTGCATCTTTCCTGTGTTTTCACCAGTGATGAAAAAATACCCAAGATCATAAAACTAAATCTGAAGACCACTCGCAATTCTCTGTCTTATGATCTTGTGTCCAGTTGTCTTAACCCACCCAACTTAACACATGCTTTAACTAAAAGTTTTCTCCGTAACTATAAAAAAGGAGTTGGGAATAAATGCAGTTGAAAAAAAGGTAAAATGGATATAATATTAAAGTTTGCCCCCAAAAAATATCTGTCACATAATGTTGGTTTAGATGTCCGAGCCCTGTGGTCAGGAGAACTAGGTTAAGTTACCGCTTATAAATAAAAGCCCAGCTCCCTCTAGTGGAATTTTCCCATAAGAATCTTGTACATGTGAAAGATATTTATATTCTCTTTCTACCACTCTTATTTGCATGCCGTGATTATATTTACTGATAATCATCATAAATTATCATATAGGGTAGTAATACATGTATTGTTTCTTGATGTTCTCTGAGTGATACCTGTCTGTAAATTTATTTTTTACACAGCTTCTCATTATGTCAGGAACACTGATTGATTTTAATTATTTGATGATTTTCTGAATTCCTGTCCTGTTTCAAAAATAATGCTTATAGTTGAGCAGGGTTCCCGCTGGGATTTTTTGAGTTCTCGCCAACACTTTCGCCAATTGGAGAAATTTGGAGCCAATTAGGAGCCACTTGAGCCAAATTTTGGAGCCATTCAAATATGTCTAATTTTTCACTAACACACTTATTCATATTATACAACAACAATACAGATAATTTCTTCTAATTTATTATAGAAAAAAACAATTATAAATAAGTTCTGCTTCAATGACGGAGGATATGGCTTCCTGGAACTCACAGACAGAATCTGAATGTTCATAGTTGGTATGATCGTCGACCTTAAGTTCTGCTAGTTGGGATACACCCTGAAAAAATCATTTATTGGTCCATTTTAATAAAAATAAAAATAAAATGTTTTTTTAACAGTTACTATAAACATTAATTACATGTTCACATTATTTATAATCTACTGAATTCCGAGTTCTAAATAAATACAAATGTTATATATTTAGACAATCTGAGTATTTAAGTTTTGCATTCAGTTTTACTGCAACAGTTTTATTATTTTATTTGATATTTAAAAATGATTGCTCAAGTTTCTTTACTTTAAGAAGTAAACTAACATGGCAAGTTTCTGATATGTTATTCAAAATAACATTAAAGGTAATAAAATGATCTTGTGAAGATCGAGGTATTCTACCTGATATAATAAGAAATTGTTCAATTTGGGGATCAAACTACTGGCAAATATACCCATTTGAAACCCGGTGTAATCAAAACAATTTTGCATGATACTATTGTCATATTTTCTTCTGCAACAAACATTTCTCAACTTTCTGTAATTATTTTACTAGCCGACATCACATAGCGAGTGTGCAAACAAATCACACCAAAGGTGCATTGTGTTATTAATTAATGACAGTCAGTCCTGATCATAGACCATCATCTTAATCCAATTATCATCTCTTAGGATCTCAAAGTGTCATAAAACTCGTAATCAACTGTCAAATTAACAAGCTGCTAATTTCAACTTCCGGACGCTTACAACATTTTCATTTCAACATCCGGGCGCTTACAACGCTTATATCGTTTACAATAGGAAAATGCAGAAGACGTTATTGCGATGTGAATTTTTTTTGTCGCCAGTAAATTCGCCAATGAAGAAAAACTGTCGCCAAATTATTTTTTTTATCGCAATTGGCGACATTGGCGAGCGACAGCGGGAACCCTGGTTGAGGTAAGGTTAAAACGTTAAAAAATTTAGTTTGCTATTAAACTTATGTTGCTTACTCAAGTGTTTTGTTTGTTAATAGGCAGCGGAAGCAGAGACAACATATAAAGCATGTGTTGCGGAGGCCAACAATCGTCAGGCAGATCTTCAGAGGATCAAGTCCGAACACCTTGCTGCCATACGCGATCAAATATTTCTGTCTGACCAAGTCATTAAAAAGGTAAGTTGTAAGTTATGTTGAAACACCATGAGAAAACATGGCTTATTGACTATGTATGAAATCTATGATAAGTGAAGACCCTGATCCAATTTTAGACAGTCTGAAAAGTATCTTTATTGTTAATAATATTACAAACCCTTCACTACCTGGGATATGGTTGTGATCCCTTGGGAAAATGAAATAAGGCTTTTATCATTTCTAACATCAGCATATTTGACAAGGGAGACAATCCCTGCTGACTGTTCTGAATGGAGGAAGGCAAGGGAGGCAATCCCTGCCGACTGTTCAGAAGGAAGAAAGGTAAGGGAGACAATTCCTGCTGACTGTTCAGAATGGAGGAAGACAAGGGAGGCAATCCCTTCTGACTGTTCAGAATGGAGGAAGACAAGGGAGGCAATTCCTGCCAACTGTTTAGAATGAAAGAAACAAATGAGTGAATTGCTTTAATCCTTAACCCTTCACTCCATAGATACACCTTTGCTGTGGCGAACAGTGTAAATCTAGATCAGCTGGCATATCTGTGCCATCTGATCTGGATCTACACTGTTCGCTTTTAGATTTATTAGGTTATTTCTGACCAAGATTCTGACCACGATTCAACCAGTGTAGATACAGATTAGAATGCATGGATGTGGTGTTTGATCTAGGTCAACACTTGTGTCACATGTGACAAAACCTGTATGCATGAAGCAAAGGGCGAAGGAGTGAATAACTTTTATCTTTATAGACTAAACTAAGTTTAACCCTTTCCTCCATATATAAGCCTTTTTACGCATGTGCAACCAGTGTAGATCCAGATCAGCTGGCAAATCCATGCTGTTTGATCAGGATCTGCACTGGTCGCATATTGGTCAGAAATAACCTAATGAATAAAAAAGCAAACAGATTAGATCCTGATCAGACGGCACAGATGTGCCAGCTGATCTGGATCTAAACTGTTCATTCTAGCGATAAAGGTGTGTCTATACGGGTTAAAGGGTTAAGAAGGTTTCACATTAAGACAAGAGCCAATTTATTTATCAAACTGCAGAGTGAATGAAGCAAATGTAGAAAGATCTTTTTTCAGGTGACGATTGATTATTTCCAGTTGTTACAGACAGTGTCAGCCCCAGTTCCTGTTCAGGTAAATAACATTTTAATCTTTCACCTTTTTAATGAAATACAAAGGCCATCTTATTACATGTACTATGTGAATACTGTTACGAAATACTGGGAAGTTAATTATGGGGATAATTTTAATGGTTTTTGAAACCTACAGGTAATACAGGTTGTGTGGGTTGCTAAAACTACTGTACACATATTAAGCTGCTTCTAACTGTATAAATTTTTATCATTTATTTTCCAATTGTAAGTGTAAAATAACTTTTTAACTTAAGTATTATGTGTGATTTGAATCTAATGATCAACACTGTATTGAACTATTCTCCTGTCAACAGTATGAACTGTTGCATTCTCTGATGTCTTCAGTTTTTTCACACTTTATGTTTAACCCTTTACTTCATATAATTATCACGTTTTTGTGTCGCCCTTTCGAAGAAACGGTGATACATAGGGACCGCTTTGTCCGTCCGTCGGTCTGTCACGAAAACTTAACGTTGGCTATAACTTTGCTATTTCTTAATATTTCTTTATCAAACTTGCAAATTATATTACTTATGACAACACGCTCGAGATGATGCCAAATTCTCAAGGTCAAGGTCACATTTGATGGAGTTATGCCCCTTTTTGTACTTGGATTTTTACACATAAACTTAACGTTGGCTATAATTTTGTCATTTTCATCAAACTTTCAAATTATATTCCTTATGACAACAAGCTTGTGATGATACCACATTCTTTAGGTCAAGGTCACATTTGATGGAGTTATTCCCCTTTTATGAAAACTTAACATTGGCTATAACTTTGCCATTTATTAATATTTCTTCATCAAACTTTCAAATTATATTCCCTATGACAATACACTCGTGACGATACTATATTCTTAAGATCAAGGTCACATTTGATGGAATTATGCCCCTTTTAGTACTTGCATTCAAGTGTTCAACTGAACACCCATCTAGTATTGTGTTTGTGGCCAGTGTAGATCCAATCTGATTAAAATCATCTCCAGAAAACTGCTACGCTAGCAGGATCTGAAGACGAGTAACTATAACATGATTTTATCACTAACCCCTTAAACCAATCAGATTGTCGCCAGATAGTGAAAGTAACCATAGTATTTTTAACCATGAAAAGTGTTGACAGTCTGCGTTAGACATATTTTACTGAAGATTTATATGTTTATGTAGTATTGCATTCATTTCTAATTTAATCACATCTTCAGATCATATTGCGAGCGTTATAAATCATGCTTTATGTGTTGACAATTTCTAAAAATAGTAATCAGGGAAAACCGCTATAATAGCTTATGTACGGTGTCAGCAGGCTGTCATCAGATCTAACAATTTGTTAGATCTTACTTTAGTGAGACCAGGGTTGAAGGTTATAAAGCTGAGTTATGAGATTTGAGACTGGTTTTCATGCTCAGCTTTATAACCTTGGGCACAGATGACATTAATCTGGATCTACACTTGATCCCTTTTTGGTCCAAATTATCTAATGGTTCAAAAAGTGAACAATGTAGAACCTGATCAGGGCTGCTGGGCACTTGCTATAACATGCATATACGGAGTAAAGGGTTGAACATCATTGCCCAAGATTATAAAACTTAGCATGGAAACCAGTCTCAAATCTCAAGCATCTGATTGGCTGAAATGGCGACTGAGATTTGAGACTGGTTTCCAATCTCAGTCTTATAACCTTCAGCCCATAATGTTAATACTATGTTTGTATGTTTCCATTCTTATATTAAAGTGTTTTAAAGCAAACTACTCTTTTAACACATATTTGTAGTATCATACATTATGTGAGGCAAGTAAACGATATGAAGCAGGCAGTCAGTATGCAGAATTTGTGCGTCGGTTACCGGTTTCCACGTCAACTTCTGTCCAGTACGAAGAATTCAAGTTTGAACCTTTCAGTCCAAAGTGAGTATACTTTGATTACGGTTTTATGTGTCTGTGTGGCCAATTTCAATACAGTCAATGCAAGAGAGGGTCAGGGCTTGATGTTTGAAGAATTGAACTCAATGTAAAAATTATCAGTGATAATGCATCATGGATTTATCTTGTGGAGTATTGGCCTGCAAATACCAGATCTGGAATAAAACCTTTTTATTATGACTTCCACTAAACAACCAGGAAATTTATTCTGTTTAACAGTTTTTGGAATAATCAAAATTCACATTCACATCACTGTCTTGCTTGTTTTAACAGGGGAGAAGTTGGAGATCGGAAAGTGAGCACTCAGTCCAACGAATCAGAAACGTCAGATCCAGGAGAGACCTCACCAAACCTTGGATTGGCTCGGAGACAAGGTCAGCACCATTTTAGCCATTACCTAGCTTATCGGATTATCTTGATTCATGTCCCATACAAATGATGCAACCTCATGCTATAAGGCGACACCACCTAGCCATGCGATTCCGATCACACTACTGACTGAGCTAGCAGGGACAACCCCAAAAAAGGTTGATTAGAATACCCTGATAATTATATTATCATCACTGCATGACATTGGTAACTGATTATTTACTGATAACAGTACTGATCATTTGGCAAATCAAATTTATAAGGTCCGAGGAATCTTCACAAGTGTTATAGTGATCTCCATAAGTAATTCTTCAAATCAAATCTGATTCAAAATTGGTTCCAGTAGTTGCATTCAAACCATTGATTTGTTGTTTGCTTTCCCCAGATAAATACAGGGTACCGGTACGAGGGGCCTGGGCTCCACAGGGTATTGTCAGCAACAGCGACACTGACAGTCAGAGTGGTAGCAGCAAGTCACTGGACTCAAGTCCAAGCAACAGTCCTTACCCGGCGGGACAGAAGAAAATGGTGCTCAGTGGATCCATGGAGGATCTGATAGAAGATGTTCCACACGGTGTGAAACAGTTGCTAGCTGTGCCTGGAACCGAGCAGTTAGATGTCAGCTCCATTGTCAAGGTTTGTATTTTCTTGTCTCTTAACCCTTTACTCCATATATATGTGTTTTTATGCATATGCAACCAGTGTAGATCCAGTGTATTTACCCTCTACACCTTTATTATGTGGGTGAACAGTGTAGATCCATAGGCTGGCACATCTATGTCATCTGATTTGCATCAGTGCTGGTCACATCTTGGTAAGAAATGACCTAATGAATCTAAAAGTGATTGGGGTAAAGACTGATCAGATGGCTTGGATGTGCTAGCTGATCTGGATCTTCTAAAATCATCCACACAAATCTTTGTTTTATTGAGAAAAATTCCACCTGAAATGACATTCTGATACCTGGATTTTAGGCTTGCAGTCTTTATGTCATATGTATAAGATCGTAAGTTTGCAATGTGATATTGTAAATTTGCAGTGTAAGATTTTAAGTTTGCAGTTGAGATTGTATGTTTGCAGTGAATATTCATTATAATCTGAATGTGTTATTTCAGCGACAAGGAATGAGGAGGAATACAACATTTGGTGTAGATTTTCAGGAACAAGTAGAGCTCTACCATTCTGCCATACCACCTATCATCTCAAAATGCTTGAAAGAAGTGGAGAAAAGAGGCATCTTAGTTAAGGTATCTAGGTTACAGATTTGTAACTTTCCTGTAAAAACTGAAAATTGGCGTTACTGGAGTTTATCTCTGATTAATGATACTCAGAGCATTTAGGGGTAGGGACTAGTTGCTGGTTACTGCCCACTTTTTATCCCCCGCCGATGAAATCGGGAGGGGGATATTGTTTTGGCGTTGTCCGTCCGTCACGGCGTCACGGTGTCCGTCCGAATTTCGTTTCCGAGCTATTTCTCTGCAACCACTGGATGGATTTCAACGAAACTCTGTGGGAAGTATCAGTACCAAGAGGAGATGGGCATATCGTCGTCTTGTTCCGGTCAGACCATTTAACACAGAGTTATGGCCCTTTGATAACCTATGCATTATGTATATAGGGCAGTATTCGTTTCCGCGCTATTTCTCTGCAACAACTGAATGGATTTCAATGAAACTTGCTGAAAACCATCTATACCAAGAGGAGATGCGCATATCGTCGTCTTGTTTCAGTCAGACCATTAAACACAGAGTTATTGCCCTTTGATAACCTATGCATTATGCATATAGAGCAGTATTTGTTTCCCCGCTATTTTTCTGTAACTAGCGGATGGGTTTCAATGAATCTTTCTGAGAACCATCAATACCAAGAGGAGATGCGCATGTCGTTGTCTTGTTCCAGTCAGACCATTTAACACAGAGTTATTGCCCTTTGATAACTTATGCATTTTGCATATAGAGCAGTATTTGTTTCCGCGCTATTTCTCTGCAACTACTGAATGGATTTCAATGAAACTTGCTGAAAACCATCTATACAAAGAGGAGATGCGCATATCGTTGTCTTGTTTTGGTCAGACCATTAACACAGAGTTATTGCCCTTTGATAACTTATGCATTATGCATATAGAGCAGTATTTGTTCCATGCTATTTCTCTGTAACTAGCGGATGGGTTTCAATGAAACTTTCTGAAAACCATCTATACCAAGAATAGATGCGCATATTGTCGTCTTGTTTCAGTCAGATCATTTAACACAGAATTATTGCCCTTTGATTACTTATGCATTATGCATATAGAGCAGTATTCGTTTCCGCGCTATTTCTCTGTAACTAGCTGATGGGTTTCAATGAATATTTCTGAGAACCATCAATACCAAGAGGAGATGCGCATGTCGTTGTCTTGTTTCAGTCAGACTGTTGAACACAGAGTTATGGCCCTTTGATAACTTATGCATTATGCATATATAGCAGTATTCATTTCCACGCTATTGCTCTGCAACCCATGAATGGATTTCAATGAAACTTTCTGGAAAACATCAATACCAAGAAGAGATGCGCATGTTGTCGTCTTGTTCCAGTCAGACTGTTTAACACAGAGTTATTGCCCTTTGATAACTTATGCATTATGCATATAGAGCAGTATTTATTTCCGCGCTATTTCTCTGCAATTTTTCGATGGATTGCAATGAAACTTACTTGAAACCATCTATACCAAGAGGAAATGCGCATATCATCCTGTTGTTCCTGTCAGACTATTTAACACAGAGTTATGGCCCTTTGATAACTTATGCATTATGCATATTATAGAACAGTATTCTTTTCCTCTATTTCTCTGCAACTACTGGATATATTTCAATTAATCTTTCTGAGAACCATCAATACCAAGAAGAGATGTGTATATTGTTGTCTTGTTCCAGTCAGACTGTTTAACACAGAGTTATTGCCCTTTGATGACTTATGCATGATAGAGCAGTATTTGTTTCCGATCTATTTCTTTGCAACTTCTCGATGGATTGAAATGAAAGTTTTTGGGAAACATCAATACTGAGACGAGATGCCCATTTCGTCATCTTGTTCCGGTCAGACTGTTTAACACAGAGTTATTGCCCTTTGATAACTTATACCTTATGCAAATAGAGCATAATTTGTTTCCACACTATTTCTCTGCAACTACTGGATGGATTTTAATGAAACTTTCTGGGAACCATCGATGCCAAGAGGAGACGCACATATTGTCATCTTGTTTCAGTCAGACTGTTTAACACAGAGTTATGGCCCTTTGATAAGTTATGCATTTTGCTTGTAGAGCAGTATTTGTTTCCTTGCTATTTCTCAGCAGGAATCTATGGAAACCATCAATACCAAGACAAGATGCCCATATTGTTGTCTTGTTCTGGTCTGACCGTTTAACACAGAGTTATGGCCCTTTGAAAAGTTATGCACTATGCATATAGTGTGGTATTCGTTTATATGCTACTTCTATGCAACTTCTGCATGGATTTTTTTTAAATACAGCACTATACTTTTACTACTGCATTCTTCATTTCAACAACTTGAAGACTTTTTGTCTCATTTTTATATTCTGGTGAGCTGCCCAACCCTTTTCACCATCTGAAGTTTTTTTTCACCTTTTTTGCCATCCATGATAAATATCTAAATAAAGCCCTATGACTTCAGCTGTTGTGTTAGTAATAACCAGTACTCGGCGGGGGATATAAATTCAACGAATTTGCTTGTTTATACATGATTGCTTATCTTGACACTACAAAAATTATGTAATGGACTCAACTTACTTTGACTATCATTCATTCCATTATGATTCATAGAGGTGTTTGCAGCAATTTGATTAGTAATGGTCATACTTGAATGGTTTCTGTTGTTTCAGATGTTGAGATTTTTTTAGAAAGTTGAGAATAGATGCTATTTGTTTTATGTTATATTTATTATTGTTCTTAGGGGCACTCAAGCACTTTTTATACGCCCGTTTGAAAAACGGGACGTATTATGGGAATACCTGCGGCGGGCGGGCGGGTTGGCAGGCGGGCGGGCGGCATAATATCTCGACCAAGTTCTATAACCAGCCGAATCCCCCCATGCACTCCTGAATTATGGCCCTTGAATTGTCCAAAATAAGGGTTTACGCTCTCTTAATCAAAGAGTTTTCATCCGGTTTTTATCAAACTTGGTGAATATGTTGGTGGGCATAATATCTCGACCAAGTTCTATAACCAGCCAAATCCCCCCAGGCACTCCTGAATTATGGCCCTTGAATTGTCCAAAATTACTGTTTCCGCTCTCTAAGTCAAAGAGTTTTCATCCGGTCTTTATCAAAATTGGTGAATATGTTGGTGGGCATAATATCTCGACCAAGTTCTATAACCTGCCAAATCCCCCCAGGCACTCCTGAATTATGGCCCTTGAATTGTCCAAAAACTGAATTAGCCGTATCTGCTCTCCAAGTCGAATAATTTTCATCGGATCATTGCGCAACTTTGATGATCAGCATTTTGACGGGCGTATTTTGTGTCAGTTTGGAACTCTTGTCTCTGTTGATATAATAATTAAGAAAGAAATAATTGTTTCATTGTTTCATTAACTGTTTTTTATCGTTATTGACTGCAGGGTATATACCGTGTGTCTGGTGTAAAAAGTACAGTTGAAAACCTGTGTCAGAGATTTGAAAGTGATCCAGAATCAGTGAATCTAGACAGTGAAAACCCAAATGTCATTTCGAATGTGCTAAAACTTTACCTACGACAACTTCCAGAACCACTACTCACATTTCGACTGTACCAAGGTTTTGTGCAAGTAGCAAAGGTAGGTGAAGTTGATTTTGTACATGTAGCTAATTATCCTGCTCATGCTGATATGGGGGTCGGAGGGGCAAAGCTCTGCTGAGCTTATCCATCCCCATATCAGTCTCTCCTGATAAGACTTATAATTCAATTCAGTAACTGTTATTGTGCCACCCTTTCAAAGAAATGGCGATACATAGGGATCGCTTCGTCTGTCCGTCCGTCCGTCGGTCTGTCCGTCACGAAAACTTAACGTTGGCTATAACTTTGCCATTTCTTAATATTTCTTCACGAAACTTTCAAATTATATTGCTTATGACAACACGCTCATCATGATGCCAAATTCTTTAGGTCAAGGTCACATTTGATGGAGTTAGGCCCCTTTTTGTACTTAGATTTTGATACGAAAACTTAACGTTGGCTATAACTTTGCCTTTTCTTAATATTTCTTCATGAAACTTTCAAATTATATTGCTTAAGAAAACACGCTCATGATGATGCCAAATTCTTTAGGTCAAGGTCACATTTGATGGAGTTAGGCCCCTTTTTGTACTTAGATTTTGACATGAAAACTTAACGTTGGCTATAACTTTGCCATTTCTCAATATTTCTTCATGAAACTTTTAAATTATATTGCTTATGACATCACGCTCATGATGATGCAAAATTCTTTAGGTCAAGATCACATTTGATGGAGTTAGGCCCCTTTTTGAACTTGGATTTTTACACCAAAACTTAATGTTGGCCATTTCTCAATATCTCTTAATGAAACTTTCAAATTATATTGCTTATGACATCACACTCATGATAATGCTGAATTCTTTAGGTCAAAGTCGCATTTGATGGAGTTACGCCCCTTTTTGTACTTGGATATTTACATGATAACATAACGTTGGCCATAACTTTGCGATTTCTCAATATTTCTTCATGAAACTTCCTAATTATATTGCTCAAGACAACACACTCATGACGATGACAAGTTGTTTTGGTCAAGATGGAGTTATGCCCCTTTTTGTACTTGCATTTTTCTTCCGACATTGTACCCGAGGGCGACACAAGTGTTCAACTGAACACCCATCCAGTATTCTATAATCCTGCTCATCCTGAGTGGCCAAGATCTTAACACTCAAATTGGAAATCAGTGGCCAAGATCATAAAAATAAAAACTGGAGATTTGAGACTTTTAACCAGTAAGGTGCTTGACATTAAACACTTGTCTCTATTCTCATTTTAATGATCTTGGGACCAGTTTCTGGATTGGGATAGGAAACCAAGACAAAAGTTCATAAAAATTAGATTGGAGACCAGCCTCAAAACACAAGCTTTTGATTGGTTGATTTGGATACTGGTCTCATTTTTTTAAACGATCAGATTATTGATATTTGAGACCAGTTTTTGGGTTTATGATCTTTGGAGATCAATTCTGGGTTGAAGACTTTTGTTTGATCCATTTTGATTGTGTTCAGTCTGTAAACCTATTGATCAGCTTGATGGCTTGAAATGCGAAATAGTCAAGGCCATTTTGCCACCATTTTCTGAGCTTTGTAATTTTATTAGTTCTATCCTTATTTGCAGAATGTTATGAAATAAAGACACCTGCCTTCATTGTTGTTGTTTGTAAATGTATAAGGATTTGTTGAGTAACTGTCTTATACTGGCACATAGAGAAATATTTATCATTTGTGGGTGTTTCTTTGTGTATTTCAGGAGAACATGTCTGGAGGTTTAAGTACCGAGACAACGATAGAGAGACTTCATAATCTGATAGATAACTTGCCATTTTCTAATAGAAAGACTTGTGGGGTGCTCATGCATCATCTGCAGAGGTAAGAGTCTTGTTTTAATGAACTAGTTGTGCTTGTATTTGACTCTTGGGAGAAATCAATTTGATTAGAAGATAAGTACACTAAGTCTCATATGTTTTATTCTTAAACTTGCTGGTCGTTTTAAGTGATGCTATTATCCTGTTGAGCGATGCTATGATATCACACTCTTATATATTGTGGTATCGTTATATTTCATGCAAACTCCAGCAAAATCAAACTATGGAAAATTTAATCTTATTAGAATAATGCAACTGAACATATTGTCCAGATGAAAATGTTTTTATGTCTTTGGCGTGAAATTTGATCCCAGGATATAAAATTATACCACAGTTTAAAGAATGAAAGGAAATATAAGGAATTTGGTGAAATGTCATTACAGTATTGATGAGATTTTTTTATGTTACAGGGTGGCCGCCCATTCAGAACAGAATCAGATGAATGCGAGCAACCTTGGCATTGTATTTGGACCAACTTTATTGAGACCACAGTAAGTTTCCTGTTGTTTTTTTATCTGTCAGATCACTGTCTTTTATATCTTTAACATTGTATAAATAAATATTAAAACTAACTGACTGTAAGAATTACAACATTTTCATGTTGTGTATACATGTATGTTTAAGAAAGGGAATGGACCTTTGGCGTAGAAAATAGAACAGATGTTGATGTAAATATTGAATACTGTACAGATGTATATCGGGTACTCATTGTAGTTGGTTATATGCTTGTGAACTAGCTTTGAAATCAAATGTCACATGTCTTGGTAGTCGGTGTTTCATTATTAAAGATTGTGTAAGGTTTACTATTTTTGCAGACTCTTTGGTTTCTCAAACTTGGTAGGATGGTTGGTCATGACAAGAAGATGGTTCCTATTGATATTGAGATCAGATGTCTTGGTAGTCGGTGTTTCATTATTAAAGATTGTGCAAGGTTTACTATTTTTGCAGACTCTTTGGTTGCTCAAACTTGGTAGGATGGTTGGTCATGACAAGAAGATGGTTCCTATTGATATTGAGATCAAATGTCTTGGTAGTCGGTGTTTCATTATTAAAGATTGTGCAAGGTTTACTATTTTTGCAGACTCTTTGGTTTCTCAAACTTGGTAGGATGGTTGGTCATGACAAGAAGATGGTTCCTATTGATATTGAGATCACTGTCATAGTGACCTGAAATGTCTTTGTCCTCAAACATTATAGGATGATGGTGATGAAAATTAGATAATTCTAACTATTGGTTTGGTCAAAGGTCAAGTTCATGGTGACCTTAAATGGATAAAAACCTAGAGAATGTTGGGGCCTAATGTCTTCAAACTTGGTTGGTTGATCGAAACAAAAGGAACCATTGGATTATAGGTCAAGGACCTTTATTGCAACAGATCTATCCAATCATTAACTTCAGACCTCTTGGGTCAAGTGTCCTTGCTTTGTCATGAATGCTAGGACCTATTGCACACAATAGGAATGCTAGGACCTAATGCCTGCAAACTTGAATTGTTGGTTGCTCATGACTTGACTTAAATTGAAAATTAAGGGTGATTGCATGTGTGTCATCAGGGTCATCAACAGCTAAAGTTACCTCTATACCTTTCTCACAGACTAGCTGTGGTTAGGGAGCTTGTTAATGATATTGTAGTTTGTCAGATCTACACATTATAGGCCCCACAATTATGTCATGAACCAATCATATTACTTTGACTTCCTATAATTAAACCTTCAAAATAACATCTCCCTGGCTCCATGATCTCCTTTTCATGGCACTAAGATAATTTAATGAGCAAAAAGAAGGTAAATTAGCAGTATTCTTGGAATGTTGAAATATCTTTCAGGGGAGGTAATGCTTCTCTAGCCTGTTTGGTAGACACCCCTCACCAGACCAGAGTTGTGGAACTTCTCATTGTTCATGCAGTGACGTTGTTTGGGCCAATGGAAGACCACCAGCTGATCCCTGGAGAAACTCTGGTGGAACCCATGGAGAAAAGAAGCACTCTTCAGGTGCCACAACCCGTTACTATAGGTGAGTTTTCAGAATGTTTATCATTAAGTGTTCCAGAGTTGTCTAACTTGAAAATACTAGGACATCCTTAATGTAGACCTCTAGACCTTTTTTAAAGATTCTCAATTTCTGACATAAATATATGGGATTAATCATTGGACCTGTACGTTCTATCAGAAATTTATGAATATTTTTGAAAATGGTGAATTCATCACTTCTACAGACATCGGGCACCTATCAAATTGCAAAAGTTTGTATGTTTTCTGTCATGCAGACTGTATCAACATTGCTGTTCAAACAGTCATTTCGGAAGCAACACTTCCAATTTTATGGTAAATAATGAGAATATTCAGAGGAGTGTTAATGAAAATAAGTAAATTTTATTGCAATAACCAATTGTATTTCATTTACAAACTATATTAACAAAATTCTGGCCACCTTGGGCCTGTAAGACACTAATTGTCACCTTAATTCAAACATAATGTATATCATGACGAATATATACCAGTTTTAAATTTAAAAAAATCTACATGAAGTATTATCATGTTTAAACCATACAAATATGGAACTTAATGAAATATAAAATTACATGCCAGTACTAAGGCAGCATGAGGAATGTTTGATGAATGAATACTCTTTATTATACACTTCTCTTAATTATTTCAATGAAATCACATTTATAATGTAAAACATTGTTTAACGAGAACAGGAAAGGCATCAAGCACTTGAGGTTGTTATATTTCAGAATTGTCCAAAGAAGACACTGCCAAAATAGAACCAAGGAAGGAATCAAGGTATTGTTGTTAATGAAGTTTTCATTACCAGTGTCTTCTAGAAGACGAATACATGTATATTAGGTCCATAACCCTATTATCTTCATAATGGTCCTTTTAATTGAGTCATTGCAAACTTAATATCTTTAAGTACAAAGTAGTTGTTTAAATGAGCTGATTTTCTAGAACATTATGTGTATAAAGTTTATGCAGATTTCTAATTATTGATTAAAAAGGAATACATGCACAGCCTCTTGGATGAAGTTGTCTAAATAAGAATTTGATTACAATATAGTGGTTCCTGCAGTAAAAATTTGTGTAACTTTAGTTGGTAAATATAGCTTGATAAAGCTACTGGCTTGATTGACATAAACATGTCTTGAAAGGACATACAATTTGACAAGTTAGGCTTTTGAAACATTTATCTGATATGTTTGCCGTGACTGTTACTCCAGGTCAAGCACTGTTATTTTGTTGTTTATGTGATGTGTAACAATCATTCCAGAATTAAGATGATCAAAACACAATGATAGTGGATCCTTAACCTTTGCTAGCTCTCCTAATAGATTGTTGTTCTGTCCTATCTGCACAATGTTGCCTGAATTAAGGCCACAGACAAACAGATTGCTACCATTTGTACACAACCCATGAGAACCTCTCAGTGTAGGATCTGTCAGAGTGGACAGATAATTCCCTTGAATGTCAAGTATAATGACACCTATGCTCTTGTCCTGGTTAGCAACAAATACCCTGTCACCACCAGCACTGACTGTAATATGGCTTGGCATCTGGAATATAGCATTACCAGAAGTGTTTGTTGATATTCTCCTCAATTCCTGACAATTCATATCATAGATGTACATTCTATTGCTCCACATTTAACCAGATATAAACAATTTGCCATCACTATAAGCCAGACCATAGCATTTATGTTTCATTATGAGAGAACGGGTAGCAGTAAGCTTGGATGCCAGAGAGAGAAACTGGACTGTGTTATTGGCCATTGTCACAGCAGCTTCTGTCTTACTAACCAGGCAGACTTCATGTGGTGCTGCTTGAAACACAATGTGATCTTTTACTTTGTTTTTTGACAAGTCAAATTGTTTGAGCTTCTAATTGCCATAATCAGCCAGAAGTACAGAGCCATCTTCTGTAATGCAAGAACCATAGATATTGCACACTGAATGGTCATTGACCAGCTTTATGTTAACTTCTCTTTGTTGTTTTACCTTGTACATGCTGTCCTTTTTACCATGAAGAACTTGTTTGTTATTTGAAACTTTTCCAAATGTGTGTACTGGTGAAGTGTTACTTGAAATTTGTGCAAGTGTTTGCTTTTGTTGTGCTTGTAAAGTGTTACTTGAAACTTTTCCAGGTGTTTGTACTTGTTTCAAGAATGCTTTGATGCTCTGATTAGCAGTGAAGCTGAATATTTCTTCAGTCTTCTTTTGTTGTTCTTGTTCCACATCATCCGCCTTTGCAGCCAGTTTCTCTGCAGCTATTACACTGATAAACTCTTGGGCTTTGTTCCCTTCAGACTTACTTAACTCTGAAGCTGCTGTATTCATGGCATCTAGAAGCTTGTTAACCTCAGTTATTTCCCCTTTCAGGCATATCTCAACCCTGTCAAATTCTGTTTTCAGTTCTTGTATTGACTGTTGTTCCAAGCTATCCAGCAGTGTTTGCAGTTCTTGTCAGAATGCTTTCACAGATTTAACTTCTTGGTCAAAGGCTTTCTTGAGTTGTTTCGCTCGACTTTCTTTGGCTTTCTTCATATCTTCCATAGTTTTCTGTGCTGTAAGGATTTTCTGCTTCATGTTGGTCAACTGTGTTGTGTTGTACAAGCTGTCTACCTCCTCTGTTATTGAATGGATATTTGTGCAAGATCTAAAATCAAAAAGAAAAGTAAAAAAATCTAGAAGAAAATGGGATGTGTTGACTATATTTCTCCATGGTAAAGTTTGCCGTAAATAACAGTAGTTACATGTATCTGCCTTTTTTAAAAGATGAATGGGTAAAAACCCTTTTCTCTATATATACCTCTTTTTTTAATGTGTTTGAAAAGTGTAGATCCATATCAGTCGGCACATATGTGTCCTCTGATCTGGATTTGCACTGTGTGCATATTGGTCATAATTAACCCATTGAATCTAAAATTTAAGTGTAAATAGGGATCAGACTGCATACATGTAGATGTGCTGGCTGATTTGGATCTACACTGTTCACCCATGCAATATAAGGATTATCTAATATGGAGTAAAGGACTAAAAGTATACACAAACGAAAATTTGATACAGATGGTTATCTATACTTGAGACTTTAATTATTTTGAACACTATCTTCAGACCATATTGTTTGCCAAGTTTTAATCCTTGACAAAGATTCCACAGTGTAATATTTATATTTATTGCCTGATAAGATTTAGTTGTTCTGATAAGAACTAATCTATATAAAGTATTGCATGTTACACTGATAGCATTCTGTCTTAAGGGATTGCCACACTCCTCCCAACTTTGTTCATCGATAAAAGAAAATTATCAAAATCTCAATAATGGCGAAATGCCGTTCAGTGAAACTTTGCACAAATGAATGTTACTTATGTATCTTTATTTTGCATACAGTAAGACACGTTAGAAAAGTAAAGAAAAAAAGCTAGACCTAAAAATTCCTTAAAATTCTATTTACATAAATTCACAAAAACTAAGTGATAGAAACATAATTTTAAATTCCTACGTGAGCGCAATGATACTGACAAGAAAATGTTGTGTACTTTGTAAAAAAATTTAAACTACTAAAAGAGAAATCAGTGATTGTCATCCAGTTACGCGACCAGGAAATTGAAGGTCAAACACACTTTTACTAATATCTTGTAAAGTTTACATATGCAAGTCACGAGGACACAATAAATTGTTGTCAGTATTATATTACTCATGTGGTTTTTTAAAATGATGTTTTGTGTTGTTTTTGTGAATTTATATAAATAGAAGTTAAGGAAATTTTTAGATCTCGCTATTTTTCTTTAGTGTTCTAACGTGTCTTACCATCTGCAAAATAAAGATACATTAATAACATACATTTGTGCAAAGTTTCATTTAACAGCATTTTGCCGTTATTGAGATTTTGATAATTTTCTTTTTATCAATGAACAAAGTTGGGAGGAGTGTGGTAAGCACTTAAATCCAGGGTTGGCAAAATGCCGGCAAATATGAGTATTTTCCATGCCGGCGGTATTTACCGGTATTTACCAGCAAAGACTGGCAATTACTGGCAAATACTGGTCGATTGAATTGACCAGTCTGGAACTTATTACCTATTATCATTATTCATATAGATAATTTCAAGTTTACCCATCAATTGCCATTACATTTATACTTAAGTTTAACACTTTTATCACTTTATCCATAATAAATAAAATATTTAAGTACTGAAAAAGTAGCCATTTGAATTGATCACCCATGGAATTTATACAATACAATGTATCCCTTATAGTCAGCATGTGGATAACTTCAAATTTTAATTATTAACAATAATGGAGTCAGCATCTTAGAGGGTAATTTTAATTATAAACAAGTTATGTACACAACTTACAATAAATATACATGAATACAATAACACATAAGGTTAGATACAAAGAAGTCTCCCAGGCAATCTCTTCTTTCCCCTTAAAGTATCTGTAACAGAACACCAGTTTGGCAGTGTTCTGGAGTCACACCAATACACAATCATTTACTTGCACCTAGAGAAATTGTATATGTTATTTATGACACTGTTGCCTGTGTTGCCCCTGGCTATTACAGCCCCTTGTATGAAACATGTTGTTTTAATAGTCTAGACCTTATGGCCTTGCTTGTTAAGTGTCAATGGCCATATACACAGGTGGACAGGCATTAATTTCTCACCTTCTGTATTGTTAGGTTCTAAGTAAAAAAAGACAGTTCTTTAAGATTTATTTTTACTTTAAGTGCTTAAAGTGATCCCCTGATATGAAATTTAATTAAAATATCTAATTAATTAAATTATTATTATGATAAAACATTAATAACAGTCAACTAAGTTAAGATTTCTGCAGTAATTTTAAGGCAAAAAACTCATCTGTGTAGTATTTGCCAGTATTTTCCAGTATTTGCCACTTTGGGGAGTATTTTCCAGGGCGGTAAATACCACTGGTAAATACCGGGGGTGATATTTACCGCCCAACCCTGCTTAAATCTTAAGTTTTATCCTAGAGGTATTTAGTAATCAGATTTGTCATTTTATTTAACACTGATTTTACTGTGCAGACCCTGATCAGATCTCCTGTCTCATCTTGGTCTACACCAGCTATAAATGCAACTATATTACAGTTTTAGGGGTATGTCTCCTGGGCATTTGTTCTCTTGTTGGGTGCCAAGTTATCAGCTGATAATAAAACTCTTACCTGTGGGCAAGGAACATACATGATGGGCAGGCCACCTCGTTGTGGTCCCTGCAGAACATGCTGACCACTCGGACAGGTGCTGGGTGCATCTCTGTGTCGGTAAGCTTGGCAGTGACCTGTCAAGTCCCTGAGACCTGAAGTCTGCCTTATCCAGAAGCTTGTGTCCCCTCATGGCTGGAAACTTGGTGTGTGTGGTAGCACATGACAAACAATAATAATCTTGGCACTCCACACGGTATTTTTCTGCCTCTCGTGTTCTATTTTCCTCAGCACAAAAACTGCATTTAATGTTTATAATTTCATTCGAAGAAATATCATTACCACCTGTCGCCATTTCAAGGTTGTGTATTTTTCTTCCTTAATAAATCATGTGAACTTGATAATATTGGAGGATTGTGGGTAATACAGTGTGTTTTATGTAGGTGAATGTGACGTCATAATAACATTATAGTAAAGCAAACCTAATGTGATGAAAACTTTTCTGCATTATATTTTATGTACATTGAATGAAGGCACTCCAATGTTAAATTGTTGATAAAATTAAGTGCACCAAAGTTCTTATTGTTGGAAACCAGTCACCATTTCAGCCAATCAGATGCTTGAGATTTGAGACTGGTTTGCAATCTCAGTTTTATAACCTTCAGCCCTGGTATGTTTGTCTTGACTGTTACTATAGGTCTAGCACTGTTATTTTGTTGTTTATGTGATGTGTAACAATCATTCTGGAATTGTGGTGATCAAAACACAAAGAGAGTGGATCCTTAACATTTGCTAGCTCTCCTAACAGATTGTAGTTCTCTCCTATCTGCACAATGTTGCCTGAATTAAAGCCACAGACAAACAGATTGCTGCCATCTGTACAAAATCCATGACAACCTGACAGTGTAGGGTCAGTCAAAGTGGACAGATAATTCCCTTGAATGTCAAGTACTTCTACACCAGTGTTCCTGTACTGGTCAGCAACAAATACTCTGTCTTCGCCAGCGCTGACTGCAATATGGCTTGGAGTCCTGAATATAGCATTACCAGAATTGTCTCTTGATATTCTATTTAATTTCTGACCACTCATGTCATAGATGTAAACACTATTGTTGCAATCAGAAACGAAGAGTTTGCCCTCATTGTAAGCCAGACCATAGCATTTATGTGTCAGTTTGAATGAATGGGTAGCAGTGAGATAGGATGCCAGAAATACAAACTGGATAGTGTTATTGTTCAGAGTCACCGCAGCTCCTCTGTTACTGAACAGACAGACTGCATATGGTGAAGCGTGAAACTCAATGTCATCTTTTACTTTGTCTGTAGACAAGTCAAATCTTTTAAGTTTATTGTTCCAAAAATCAGCCAGAAGTACATACCCATCTTCTGTAATGCAGGAACCATAGATATTGCACTCAGAATGGTCAGTGATGAGCTTTATGTCTACTTCTCTCTGTTGTTTTACCTTATACAGACCCTCCTTTTTACTGTGAAGAACTTGGGTATTACTTGAAACTGTGCCAAATGTTTGCTTTTGTTGCTTTTGTATAGTGTTACTTGAAACTTTTCCAAGTGTATATATTTGTTTCAGGAATTCTTCAATGCTCTGATCAGCAGTGAAACTAATGTTTTCTTCAGTCTTTTGTTGTTTTTTTTCCACATCCTCTGCCTTGGCTGCCACTTTCTCTGCGGATTTTACACTGATAAAAACTTGGGCTTTGTTCCCTTCAGACTTGTTGAACTGTGAAGCTGCTGCACTAATTGCATCAAGAAGCTTGTTAGCCTCAGTTATTTCCCCTTTTAAGCTCAACTCAATCCTGTCCAATTCTGTTTTCAGTTCTCGTATTGACTCTTGTTCCAAGCTATCCAGCAGTGTTTGCAGTTCTTGTCGGAATGCTTTCACAGATTTAACTTCCTGGTCAAAGGCTTTCTTGAGTTGTTTCATTTGGTTTTCTTTGGCTGTTTTCATATCTTCCATAGTTTTTTGTGCTGTAAGGATCCTCTGCTTTGTGTTGGACAACTGTTTTGTGTTGTGCAAGCTGTCTACCTCCTCTGCTATTAAATGGATATTTTTGCAAGATCTAAAATCAGAAAAGAAAATCAAAAATCAAGAAGAAAATTTGTTATCTTGACCATATTTCTCCATGGTGAGGTTTGCAGTAAATAATACTATTTTCATTTATCAGTTTAACTAACAGATGAGTAACTCTATAAATATGCCTTTTATCACATTGGAAACCAGTGTAGATCTGAATCGGCTGGCACATCTATGCTATCTGATCTGGGTCATCACTATTTGCTTTTTGGTCAGAAATAAGCCAGTGGATCTAAAAGTGAACAGTGTAGATCTGGATTAGAAGGCACAGATGTGCTGGCTGGTTTGGATCTACACTGTTCACCCATGCAGTAAAAGGCATATCTATGGAGTAAAGGGCTAAAAGGAGACACAAAGGAAAATAGATACTCAATATTGTTGAGTTATATAGTTACCCTTGAGACTTTGATCAAGATCTACACTGTTATTGTACCCCCGCATACGAAGTATAGGGGGTATATAGGAGTCATCATCCGGTTGGTTTGTTGGTACGTTGGTTGGTTCGTTGGGCGGTCTGTCTGTGGCACTCAGCGTCAACAGTTTTCAAGATATCGACTTGAAACTTTAAACATATGTTCGTGAGTACATTTGCGCGAACTTTTTTTTTTCTCATGTGGATCAGTCCATTATTTTTCGGACGGGAGCACGATTTAACAAAATCTTGTGACGCGAACTACTTCTATAGTTTTTAAGATATTGACATGAAACTTGATACACATGTTCGGCATGAAGTCTAGATGTGCGTGACATATTTTTTGTGTGGATAAGTCCATTATTTTTTGCAGGGGACATGATTAAACAAAATGGTGTTATGCAAACTTCTAAATCTTGTGGTGCGAACTACTTCTTCAGTTTTTAAGATATTGACTTGAAACTTGATACATATGTTCAGCATGAAGTGTAGATGTGCGTGACATATTTTTCGTGTGGATCAGTCCATTATTTTTGCAGGGGACATGATTTAACAAAATAGTGTTATGCAAACTTCTACACTTACTACGTCAACAGTTTTCAAGATATCGACTTGATACTTTAAACATATGTTCGTGAGTACATTTGCGCGAACTTTTTTTTTTCTCATGTGGATCAGTCCATTATTTTTCGGAGGGGAGCACGATTTAACAAAATCTTGTGACGCGAACTACTTCTATAGTTTTTAAGATATTGACTTGAAACTTGATACACATGTTCGGCATGAAGTCTAGATGTGCGTGACATATTTTTCGTGTGGATTAGTCCATTATTTTTTGCAGGGGGCATGATTAAACAAAATCGTGTTATGCAAACTTCTAAATCTTGTGATGCGAACTACTTCTTCAGTTTTTAAGATACTGACTTGAAACTTGATACATATGTTCGACATGAAGTGTAGATGTGTGTGACATATTTTTCGTGTGGATCAGTCCATTATTTTTGCAGGGCACGTGATTTAAGAAAATAGTGTTATGCAAACTTCTACACTTACTACGTCAACAGTTTTCAAGATATCGACTTGATACTTTTAAACATATGTTCGTGAATAAATTTGCGCAAATTTTTTTTCTCATGTGGATCAGTCCATTATTTTTCGGAGGGGAGCACAATTTAATAAAATCGTGTGACGCAAACTACCTCTACAGTTTTTAAGATATTGACTTGAAACTTGATACATATGTTAGGCATGAAGTGTAGATTAGCTCGACATATTTTTCGTGTGGATTAGTCCTTTTTTTTTGCAGGGGACATGATTTAACAAAATCCTGTTATGCAAACTTCTAAAGTTTTTAAGAAATAAGACTTTTAACTAAAATTGTATGTTCTGCATGAAGTGTGTATGTCAGCGACATATTTTTTTGTGGATCAGTCCATTAGTTTTTGCAGATGAGCATTATTGAACAAAATCTTTTATTTAAAATCTTATGATGCAAACTACTTCTCCAGTTTTCAAACTTTAAACATACGTTTGTGAGTAGATTTCCATGACATACCTTGTTTCATGTGGATCAGTCCATTATTTTTTAGCAGGGGAGCATGATTCAACAAAATCTTGTGACACGAACTACTTCTACAGTTTTTAAGATATTGACTTGAAACTTGATACATATGTTCGGCATGAAGTGTAGATGTGCGTGACATATTTCTCGTGTGGATCAGTCCATTATTTTTTGCAGGGGACATGATTTAACAAAATCATGTTATGCAAACTTCTACACTTACTATGTCAACAGTTTTCAAGATATCGACTTGAAACTTTAAACATATGTTCATGAGTACATTTGCACAAATTTTTTTTTCTCTCATATAGATTTTTTTTTTTTTTTTTTTTTGGGTGTTCACCTTTTCGACGTGTAAGCGTGGTGCTGCGCTTTAGGATAGGAGACCGCCATATTGCAGGCTCAGCACCTCCGACTTCCGATCTCCTTGCGGGTCCTCCTGTACCGACACCCGCCGAATCGGTCGTAATGCTAACCATTACACCCTGAGCGCCAAGGAGGGAAGCTATTTCTACCATTTTTAAAGTCTTTGGTATGACCAGGCCGGGGATCGAACCCACGACCTCCCAGTCCGGAAGTGGACGCTCTACCTACTGAGCTAACCGGGCTGGTGTCTCATAGATCAGTCCATTATTTTTCGGAGGGGAGCACGATTTAACAAAATCTTGTGACGCGAACTACTTCTACAGTTTTTAAGATATTGACTTGAAACTTGATACATATGTTCGGCATGTAGTGTAGATGTGCGTGACATATTTTTCGTTTGGATCAGTCCATTATTTTTTGCAGGGGACATGATTTAACAACAGTCAACAGTTTTCAAGATATCGACTTGAAACTTTTAACATGTGTTCGTGAGTTCATATGCGCAAATTTTTTTCACTCTCATGTAGATCAGTCCATTATTTTTCGGAGGGGAGCACAATTTAACAAAATCTTGTGACGCGAACAGTCCATTATTTTTTGCAGGGGACATGATTTAACAAAATCGTGTTATGCAAACTTCTACAGTTTTCAAGATATAAGACTTTAAACTAAAATTGTATGTTCGTCCTGAAGTGCGCATGTAAGCGACATATTTTTTTGTGGATCATTCCATTATTTTTTGGATGGGAGCATTATTTAACAAAATCTTTTATTTAAAATCTTATGACGCGAACTACTTCTCCAGTTTTCAAACTTTAAACATAAGTTTGTGAGTAGATTTCCATGACATACTTTGTTTCATGTGGATCAGTCCATTAGTTTTTAGCAGGGGAGTATGATTCAACAAGATCTTGTGACACGAACTACTTCTACAGTTTTTAAGATATTGATTTGAAACTTTAAACATATGTTAATCCTGAAGTGTAGATGTGCGTGACATATTTTTCGTGTGGATCAGATCATTATTTTTTGCAGAGGACATGATTTAACAAAATCGTGTTATGCAAACTTCTACAGTTTTCAAGATACCGACTTGAAACCAAAATTGTATGTTCTGCATGAAGTGTGTATGTCAGCGACATATTTTTTTGTGGATCAGTCCATTAGTTTTTGCAGTTGAGCATTATTGAACAAAATCTTTTATTTAAAATCTTATGATGCAAACTACTTCTCCAGTTTTCAAACTTTGTGAGTAGATTTCCATGACATACTTTGTTTCATGTGGATCAGTCCATTATTCTTTAGCAGGGGAGCATGATTCAACAAGATCTTGTGAAACAAACTACTTCTACAGTTTTTAAGGTATTAACTTGAAACTTTAAACATATGTTCAGCATGAAGTGTAGATGTGCGTGACATATTTTTTGTGTGGATCAGTCCATTCTTTGTCCATTCTTTTTTGCAGGGGACATGATTTAACAAAATCGTGTTATGAAAACTTCTACAGTTTTCAAGATAATCGACTTGAAACTGAAATAATATGTTCTGCATGAAGTGCGCATGTTAGTGACATATTTGGTTTGAGGGGAGCATAATTTAGCAAAATCTTATGACACAAACTACTTCTCCAGTTTTCAATTTAGTTTACATCCGGTGAAAACCCAAGTCGCTATTTTTAAACACAACTTTTGCAGCAAATTTTCAGGATTTCAATTATTTTTCAACTTTCACCCATGAAAGATGCAAACATCATTTCTGTATACTCTGACAAAGCAGTATTGCGGGGGTATGAATCACCTTCAGTGATAGCTCTAGTTTTTGTTTTATTCATTAGGTTATTTATGACCGAAATTCGACTAGTGCAAATCTGGATCTACACTGGTTGCACATGCATAAAAATGCATATATGGAGAAAAGGGTTAAAATTATCTCTGAATGCATTTTGTCAAATTGTCAGACTTCGCACTCTAAACAAAGGAAATGTTTTCTGGACATGTTAAAGAAGAATGCTATCTGGGGAGCCATGATAACAGCTGATAATAAAACTCTAACCTGTGATTAAATGACATACATGAGGGACAGGCCACCTCATTGTGGTCCCTGCAGAACATGCTGACCACCTCGAACAGGTGCTGGGGACATGGCTCTGTAGGGAAGCTTGGCAGTGACACGTCTTGGTACTCCAAATAATATTTTTCTGCCTCCATGGTTTTGTTTTCCTCAGCAAAAAAACTGCATTTGATGTTGAAATTTTCATCTGAAGAAAAATCATTGCCACCAGTTGCCATTTTAAGGTTGCGAATTTCTCTTCCTTAGTAAATCAGATGATTTTGAAAGATTGATAATAATGCAGAATTGTGGGTAAACATGCCACCTCCTAATAAGACAATTATAGAAAGCACAGCTTGGGTTTTGAAAATGATCTCCAATATCATCAATCATGTACTTAAATCAGAAGTACACTCGGTTGTTGCCCTGCATCTGTTATTTTGCACTGAAACAAAATATATTGAAATCGTTATTGATAAACCAAGTTCAATATACAGGAAGAACATTGATAAAACACGAAATGGCAAGTTTTTCATGTAGCATGTAAATTCATTTGAAATAAATATAAGCTCTAAAAAGACTACTGAAATTTAAACTTTTAAATTAAGCAGCGGTTTTCTTTATTTTTTCTGAGTGTAGAAGTTATTTAAATGTACTGTTTGAATTAACATTGATTAGTAATCCAACTGAAAAGATGACTTCTTTAACTTTTATTTGCATGAAGCTGCTGGACAATGGAGATGAAAGTTAACTCTTTGATAGGAAATCTAAACAATATCAGAGGCAGATTGTCCTATTTAAAGTGTTGTTGAACCCTTTACTCCATAGAATACATTTATCACCTGGCCTGAAGGTTATGGAACTGAGTTTGGAAACCAGTCTCAAATCTCAAGCATCTGATTGGCTGAAATGGCGACCAGTCGCCATTTCAGCCAATCAGATGCTTGAGATTTGAGACTGGTTTCCATGCTCAGTTTTATAACCTTGGGCACTGGGCACTAGTGAGGATCCAGATCAGACAAACAACACACAGAGATTGAACTTGAGTTAAAAAAGTTGTCTAATAGATTTAACACCACATTTCTTGTGCTTTCATGATCACTTTAGTTTAAAAATATTTTATTGCTCTTTTTTATACACTTTTAGTGTGACATTAATTTTTTTATGTTTTTCCTGGTTGAATGTTTCTTTCACTTTTAGTCTCAGTAGTTTAGTTGATTTTTTAGTGAAATGTTAATTTCTTACCTTGAATATTCAGTGTATTTTGTACAAATATTATAATTGTAAGTCATAATTTGATGTCATTTTATAAGAGCACATATACAATAAAATGTTTAAAAAAAAATTAAATTTTAAAATTAAAAAAAATTGGAAAGTTTGAAGCTAGTGCTGTACAAAAATAGTAAATAAAATTTTATAATTAGAAAAATACACGTGTCTACTTCATATTAGAAAACATGATGTAAGTAAAATTTTTATCATTCAAAAGAATATCCCTATATAATTAAAGCTGATTGGAAATGTCCAGAGTGTAACATTTTGTCTTTGTATGAATGATTAAAACATTCTTTGCAAATAATTTGATTAAAAGTTATAAAACAACATACTACACACATACTTGAATAGGACATTTTGAGGGGTGTAGATTAAACAAATTAAACAAGCCCCATATTTAGACTAAAGATCTTCATTTTGTTCATATTTAGCTTATTGTTAAAAATATTTGGAATTGTTAAATAACAAGTTTTATTTTAAAGGTATATTGAATACATGTGTCCAAAGTGTAACAATGTCAATGTCTATAATAATGACTAATACGAGGGGTGATCGGGAAGTTCGTAGACTGATGCTATAAAATAACAAATATTCTCTATGTACCTTGATATCATATCAATTTATGAAGGTGGTTCTATTTTGCACATGTTGTATAAATACTATGAAAATATATAAAATAATAAAAAAATTACAGCTAATAACACAACCACAGTAAGGTGAACCCGGAGCACGCCAGCTATATACAGATTACGTCATGATAACGTCAGAGATTCGTTCTCACTTTTTCAACGTAAACACCACGGATCTGAATGCATTTCCTATGTCTCTGTAACCGATTATTGTATGTACCACTGAACCAGTCACTTTTGTATGACGAAACAACAGTTTGTGTGTACATACGAAGCTCGTTCGCGTTCTCAAAGTGCAGCCCTCGTAGAACAGCTTTGATCTCTGGGAAAACTCTGAAGTCCAACGGGGCTAGATCTGGACTGTAGGGTGGATGCTGGAGAATTTCGAAACCAAGTAGTTTCTGGGTATTACCAGAACTCTGTAGCATTTTAAACGTTTCACTTGGTGTCTTCTCTAATCCAACACAAAATTTAATGGCTGCCCTAAACTCGACGTCGCCCGTTGACGTCATGATTTTGAAATTTTGGTTAATCACAACGCTATGAACAAATGCTTATAATATTCAAACGGAAACACCGATAAACATCAAAATTTACAGATATTAGGTCATAAATGTCCAAAGGCAGCAGACGTTTTCGCAGAGTTACACGTTAAAGAAATTGCCTTCAAACAAGATGCTAATCAATTATTAAAATGTAGAAAACTGTCTAAGTTTTGACATGCTCCAGGTTCGCCGATGCCCGTTGCCATGGACCCAGATTATTAAGCAAATAATATAAAATTGATATGTTTTGCAAATGAATGTTTGTAAGAAGATGTTAATCAATATTTATTTAAAGTTTCTTTGTAATGCGACAAATAATAATTACTCTATACTAAAAGTCTACGAACTTCCCGATCACCCCTCGTATTTTACTAAACATATGTTTAAACATGTTTTGAATAATTTGCATAATTCTGTTCCAATATAGAATGGCAAAACAGTCAGTTGTTATTTGATTTTCGTGAAACATATGTTCAATTTTAAATATTGCAGTTAAATTTATTTTCATTTATGTAAAGTTTATCGCAAATTTATCATCTATATACCGTAAATTGGGATATTTTGGCCTTGGTTAATAATTGGCCTAATTGGCCACCCTAATGAAAAGGCGAAAATTAAACACACCAAAATATGTCACATGTAAAAATAAAGCCCAGGTATTGCAAACACTTCAATACAGATAATCTTTCACAACTTTATCAGACCGGAATATAAACTGTAAACAGTTTTTCACACTTCATTATAGCTACGTGAAAGCTTGAATGGCGACGTATTGCCTGAAAAAGTGATATACCAAGGCAAGACAGATCTGTGTCAACGACACAAGAACTGATTGTTTTAAATAATTTGCGATTTATGTTTTAAATATTATACAGACACAATTTTAATGCATTTTATTTTTGCATAGGAAGTTTTATTTAAGAGATTGGTTTTAGTGTTTTAAAATCGTATCATAATTTAATTACAATTATATAGTTTTATGCATTTTTAATTTGTATTTCTTCATGTGAAGTTTTATTTTTGTATTTGAAATAATCATAAAAATCATATTTCTGTCTTTTGCTGTCTTTTGTTAACTTTTCTACATGTATGGTTTATCAATATGTATAAGATAAATGCCGACTAATATGGCAAATTAGCGTACACGACATGACAAAATAATGTGACTGTGTTTAATTTTGGCCACATAATGATAAATGGCGAAAATTAAACTGGCCAAAATAAAACACAAGCATTTTGGGGCAAAGTGGCGAAAATATGACGACGCGAAAATATCCCAATTTACGGTATAACCAGAAATATCTATATATAACCAGGAAATCTATAAAAAAAAATTATTTGTATTTCATGTGACAAACATGGAAAAAAATTTATTATAATACCTTGTTTTAAATGTCTCTATAGTACACTTAATTAAGTATGTCCCAAGAGTAACAGAGAAAAATATATCAGTTTTTATGGCACTAACAAGTCGCCTCACTTTAATAATTTTTGATAAACATCTCTAATTTTTATGCCCCCGCCATGAAATGGCGACGGGCATTAAGAGTTGCTCCTGTCCTTCCGTCCGTCCGTCCGTCCGATATTCTCGTGAACGCAACTCCTCCTAAACTACTGGTGGGAATTTAATGAAACTTTACCACAATGCTTGGCTTGATATGTAGTTGTGCATGAAGGTGGGGTTTCGCTCTTACATGTTCCGTTCAGAAGTTATGGCCCTTTGATACTTCCATTTACATTAGTTTTAATAGGAATATATCTTTTGAACGCAACTTCTCCTAAACTACTGGTGGGAATTTAATGAAACTTTACCACAATGCTTGGCTTGATATGTAGTTGTGCATGAAGGTGGGGTTTCGCTCTTACATGTTCCGTTCAGAACTTATGGCCCTTTGATACTTCCATTTACATTAGTTTTAATAGGAATATATCTCGTGAACGCAACTCCTCCTACACTACTGGTGGGAATTTAATGAAACTTTACCACAATGCTTGGCTTGATATGTAGTTGTGCATGAAGGTGGGGTTTTGCTCTTACATATTCCGTTCAGAAGTTATGGCCCTTTGATACTTCCATTTAGATTAGTTTTAATAGGAATATATCTTGTGAACGCAACTCCTCCTACACTACTGGTGGGAATTTAATGAAACTTTACCACAATGCTTGGCCTGATATGTTGTTGTGCATAAAGGTGGGGTTTTGCTCTTACATGTTCTGTTCAAAAGTTATGGCCCTTTGATAATTTCATTTACATTAGTTTTATTCTTATATTTTGTGTTAAGCAAAATATGCATTTTGCCCATAACTTTAAAACTACTTGAGATATTGCCTTGAAACTTGAAATATATTTTCACCATCAAAATCTACATCATAACCAACAAGACCCATAACCCTTCTTCCAATATTTTTTCAAATTATGCCCCTTCTTCACTTACATTTTGTGTTAAGCAAAATATACACTTGGCCCTTAACTTTGTTATGAATGGAGAGATTTCAAAATAACTTGGCACAATTGTTCACCAAGACAAGGTGGTGTGTCGCATACAACACCCATGCCTGTAGGTCCAAGGTCAAGGTCACTGTTACTAAAAATAGAAATTTCTTGCAAAATTGTGTCGGCTCTGTAACTTTGTTATTTGTTATTGGATTTTTAAATAACTTGGTTTAATTGATCACCATATTAAGACGGTGTGTCACATACATTCCCAAGCCTGTAGGTCCAAGGTCAAGGTCAATGTTACTAAAAATAGAATTTTCTTCTCCAGGCTGTAACTTTGTTATGAATGGAGGGATTTCAAAATAACTTGGCACACATGTTCACCATGACAGGGTGGTGTGTCCGCACAAAACCCATGCCTGTAGATCCAAGGTCAAGGTCACTGTTACTAAAAATAGAATTTTCTTGTAATAGGAATATATCTCGTGAACACAACTTGTCCTACACTACTGCTGGGAGCTTTATGAAAAACCCATAGCGGGGGCATCCGTGTCCTTTGGACACATTTCTAGTTTGATTACTGGTTGGTTTTGTACATGCATCTGCACTAATATTTACTTAATAAAAACTTGTTTTGAGGTACAGTTTGCAAAAATAAAGCTAAAAACATCCAGAATATGTATTTTTTCTTCGAAATATTGTGATCCAAAAATATTGCATAATTATTATTCAATATTTACAATATATTATAATCATATTGTGAACTTTGTATATAGTAAAATCATTTAATTAAATTTTAAATATTAATGGCATAACTTTTGATAGTATATATTAGGTGATTTTAAAATATTTTCATTGGGTTTATTTTTTCAAACTTTGGATTATGAATCAAAAACTATAATTCAATTACATGCCTGATTGATTTTAGTTGTGACAACTTATCATCACCTTTATGACTTGGCTAGCAAGAATTCGCAGAATCATTGACACCTAGTTAATCTAATCAGTATGCAGAAAAAAAATCAAATTTCCCTGACTTTTCAAGTCCGCTGGCAACCCTGCGGCCTTGTTATATATCGAAAATATATAACGGCCCGGGTGTTATTACACTCCCACACCGGAAGGTATGTGATGAAGAAATATATTTCACCAAGTGAGCTTCGGAATTTGTATTTTCACGAGTGGCTATGCCACTCGTGAAAATATATAATTCCAGAGTTCACAAGTGAAATACATTTCTATCTCTCACTGG